>RJWH01000214.1:863623-1113326 GCA_004363575.1 Solenodon paradoxus | reverse complement strand
GTAGGATTCCGAAGGGAAGCCCCTACAGTAATGGCAACAAACACTGGGACAACAAACCAAGAGTGAACTGAGACTGTTATTCTGACAAGGACAAGGGGCAGAGACAGACAGGGAGGGGGCTCCCACCTGGACTCCAGGGAGGGAGGGACACGGGGGAAGGAGAGACACTATGTTTGCAGTTCTAGGTCTTGGTTTAAAACGTTTGACTCTTACACTGCACTACTTGTTCCTCTAATTTGTTTCTCTGCCACTTTATTTTGCAGGTGTCCTCCTCCACCTATTTCCCCTGCAGATGCTCCTCTGCAGGCAAACCTTCTGTCCTTTGGGACTGAGTACTTGGAATCTCCAGGCAGCTCTGGGCCACCTGCATCTCGCCTTCCTCCCAACTGTCAGTTTGGTCTTGTCCCCCAGGCAGCAGAAGTTCCCTTGAGGACAGGTTTGCATCTCCCAGTGTTCATTTTAGTCTTGGAGACTTTAGTGCCAACACGAACCATCTTCAGAACTTGTGTCCCACTGTCTCCAAGTCGGTTCAACAAGGGTGCAGGGAGGAGGAGGAGGGGAGAGACTGATGCCCTTAGTGGTGAGCAGAAACAAGCAGCTGTCCTGGATAAATGAAGATCACTCTGAGGATCTATTCTAAAGGCTATTTTAAAATTTTATATTTATATAAAAACCCATGAAAATCTACATAAACATTAACTTGAAGATCCATTTCATTTTCAGTTAATAATTTCAAGCTAAAATTTATCTGTGCTCTTGGTTTTATATGAGAAGTTTATCAATATTGGTCCAGACATTGAAAAACCAGATATATTCCTGCTTTGTTTTAAAGCTCAGCTGAGTCCACATTTGACTAGGAAGGAACCGAGGACGAATCCACAGAAATTACATGCACCTGTGATCACATCCTGAGAAGGAAAATCCATCCCCTGGGAGAAACACCAGGTGAAACCCTTTCTGGTTACTGCTGAGAGGAGCCCTCCTCACACAACAGGCTCTGGGAAATGACGCCAGCAAGGATTCACATTCCATGGTCTCTGTACATGTCATTGTAAAATGTCCTCCTTTCTCTACTGTGTAAATACTGGCCCTCTTATAAAGTTGTGTGTCACCCTGGGAGGTCACTGTCGTTGCCCTCTTTTACCCAACAGTTACTTCAATCAGGTCGCCCTTCATCCATTTGTGTGCAAACACTGGCTTCTCTGCTGAAGGCTTCAGCCTGAGCAGTATTCAGCAAAGGGGTAAGGGAGAATCATTCACAGATGGACACGCTAACTTGCTAAAGCGTTGATTGTGCTGAACTGTCAGGTTCAGAATGTTGAAACGACCTCCCTGCTTCTTCCCGCAAAGAGGTGTGGGGGTGACATGGCAGAAACAGGAAAGAGGCCCCACAGCCCAGGACAAGCCAGCTTTTCCAGCAAAAACCAGGTGGGGAAATGAGGGACAGGAGGCGATTTAGAATCAGTAACTCCGCGAAGCGGCTACTTGGAGAGGCTGCCCTATTCCCGCAGGTTAGAATCCAAGTCTGGGTCATGGTCTCAGGGCAGGCTCCTCGCCTCCCTGTCCTTCCCCTCCTCCTCCCCGCCGCCTGCACGTGGCGTACATCCCGGCCCTGCTCAGAGCAGAGGGTCCTACCTGTGAGCAGAGTACCCGCTGGTATTCGGGATGGGGCGTGCCACCGTCTTGTGGGAGACTGGAGACACAGTCATCAACATTGTCCTCACTCAAAAATCACACTGGATGGGACGAGAGGGGTGGGGGGTGAGGCGGGCAGCAGGTGCACCGCTGTCCCTTCCTGGGGGTCTTCTTCAGGGAGACGCCCTTGCACAGGCAGGCAGCAGCGGTGCTATGGCCCCTGAGCACAATACTAGGGACCCTCACCAGGACCCGGAGTTCAGCAGCCCTTCTATTCCAGCCTGGGTGGAAGTGGCCCCCTCTGCTGCAGAGGCCGCAGCGTGTAGTGGGTCGGGGGAGTCGGGGGTAAGCCGGAGGGTGACCAACCACGGAGGCAGAGCGACCGTCCCAGGGGCGTGCCCCGCCAAGTTACAAACCCACTCAAATTAAGACCCGAGGAACAGGGTGACGACCCACTGCGTTTTTAAGCGCCCAGGTAGATGGGGAACACCTGCCAGACTCCTGCTCTTCTTTGGCCCCGCTCCCGGCTCCTCCTCCTTCCCCGCGGCCCCTCCCCCGGCTCCTCCTCCTTCCCCGCGGCCCCTCCCCCGGCTCCTCCTCCTTCCCCGCGGCCCCTCCCCCGGCCCCTCCTCCTTCCCCGCGGCCCCTCCCCCGGCTCCTGCTTCCCGAGCCGGACTGCGTTAAAACCTCAGATTCTCTGAACGGACCTAAACTCTTTTTTCTTAAGAGATTCAGGTGAAAGCCACTATAAAAGCTTTGCCAAATAAAATGGGAGCAGAGAAGAAACAACAATGTGCCCCTCAAATAGTTTCGTTCAAGGCTACTGTCCTCAAGGAGTACAGACCCTATCCTCTCGCACTCTACTGCGGGACGCAGGTTCTTGGGGGTCTTTTTCTAGGGTCTTCTCTTCCATTGTACCAGCAGGAGAGATGGAAGAACTGGATGCAGGGAAGTTGGAAGTCTGAGCGTGGTCTCCCGAGGGAGTCCGGGTTTTCTTCCTTTATTAACTCTGGGAAGAGAGACAAGGGCATCTCGGTGAGGGAGCGCTGGAAACAGTCACGTGGGTCTGGAGGCAGGCGCAGACACACAAATGCGAGGGAGGGAGGGGCGGAAGGAGAGAGATGGAGTTTTTATTTTTGAAGTAGACACCTACTGGTGACATGGATTCCAATGGCATTAATCACGGGGTCACTTTGCGATTTAGAAACAAGACAATGACTTTCATAATTATTTTATATAAAATAGACATTTACATAAATTTTATTTTGGACCTAGGCAAAGTGTACATAATCAGACTTAAGTGGCAGAATACTTTATCAGAGATAACATTTTTAATTAACTGGCATAGCAAAAGTAGCAAAAATGAACATACAACTGATTAAAATAGGAAATAAAAGCATATGAACAAAGAACATGATGCAAGTCAATTCCCCCAGAGGACAAAACAGTGTTGACAGAACAAGTCAAATCATCTCCACATTATAAAAGCAAGGCATGTCTTCTAGAGATATTTTAATTATTTAGGAGATTAAAAACAACTTTTCCACAGACCCATGAGAAAGTCACTAACTTTTCTGCAGCCATGTTAAGACACTTGGTCCAGTCAGTTCTAGGGGTGTGTGTGTGTGTGTGTGTGTGTGTGTGTCTGTGTGCACGTGGGTGTGTACTCATGCACACACTGTTGAGGGAATATATTAAGAATTTGTAAAACAGAGGCAACGCTAAACTCTCCAGATGTAGAAGACTATTAGTCATTCAAGAAGCTAGGAGCTTGACAATTCTCAGACCCAGCCAGTCCTTGATGGATAAGGATGAGACTCCTGGTAACCTGCCTGGATGAGGCAGCTCCTGGGGCTGAGCCAGGACAGAAACCAGGTCTCCAGATCATGGACAAGCAGGAGTGCTGCAAGGGGACACTATGCACGATGGAAATATCCTACTGTAATAAAACCTACACCTGGGCTCCATGGAGATTGAAGACTCACTTCATTTCTGGATGAAGACATCTCTTCTCCGCTTGGGGGAAATATGACCTAAACGTACAACTCATCATGATCATATATTGTGATGGGAACTGGTTTCATGAGCTACAAGCCCTAAATCCTTTCATTGAAATTGGATCTTGGTGACGAAAATTGAGTATTTTTTATGAGTCAACTGATATGAATATTGATTATCTTGTGCCCTTTATTTTACTGATATTAATTCATGCCGTTGATTGCAAGGATTTTATTTCTTCTATTTAAGTTACATGGCACTAAAACAAAATAATGAGGATGTGCTATTTTTGGAAGAACAGTTTAATATACCATTTTTATATCAAAATGTCAAGAATGATAAAAATGCTATATTTTTCTATGTTAATTTTGATATTGTAAATGTTTACATTATTCATGCAACCTAAATGCAAGATATGACAGGTATTTAATCTTTTAAAATATCAAAAGATGCCATTAAGTTAAGTCTTTGCTAGTTGGGAAAAATATAATTTAATCAAAATGTAATTTGGAAACTGAAAAAGCGATTAAAAACAAGCAGATGACCTATCATTACATTTGCTTTGGATGATGTCACTAATCATCCTATCAATTTATTAATATAATGTGCAAATACAACAGAAATCAGAAAAAAAAACTGCCCAAAAGTGATTCTGACGAGCACAATTAAGGCATAGTTAATAAAAGCTGACACGTGTAACCAGAAGAGACACAGGTCAAGGCATCAATTCTTGCAATGGACACATTCTGTGAGTCATAAAATTTATGACTCTTCCATGCTGGGCACTTTGACTGGTGTACACCAATGAGAAGCAATTCCTCTTCATCTGAGGATTCTGTAGATGTAAGATCAAATTCTAGTCCAAAGCCACTCCACCCAACCCACCTGTTAAGTGATTCTCGGAATGAAGCCTCAACCAACCAGTTCAGTCACAAATCCTTCCTTAAAAATTTCAGATTCTTTTCTAGATTTTAAAAAAAAAATGCAAGCGATTATAAACATCTCTACTACATAAGTCACAGCCCCCAGGATAATGTAGCCCACAGTGGTTCTCTCTATGACTCCCGTGGAGAGACCAGAGCTCAGTTCTCAAGCTAAGGGCCTGCATTGTTTCATGGCCAGTGAAAAAACACACATTTGCCTTTTATTCTACCTCTTGGTTTTGGTAGGTGGGTTTGAAGAACCATCTGCACTTGTTCCTTTAGCCTTTCTGGACAGCAGGTGAGGGATGTGTTTTCACAGAGGCACAACCCTGCACCCCACAGGTACCGTGTGTATCTATCACCCTGTGCTGGGATGGGACCTGATGACGGCAGTGGCATGGAAACGCCCACACTCCTCTTGGTGGAGGACTGGCTTCAACATAAGCCAAGCCTGAGGCACAGGTCTCAGCACTCCTTTTCCTCCGCGTATTTGAATCTTTGGTTTAGTTCACCTACATGACAGCATTTGAGTTGTTCCAATACTGCTCCCACATGGCCAACATGCATTCTTTTGAACATCCTGAGTCATCCCAAAGGGTGAAACAGGCTAGTGAAGCCATTCACTGGGCTCCCACGTCAAAGGTCACATTTAAGGGACTTTGAGGGGAGAACTAGTTTGGGAAGGACAGAGGCGGATTTGACAAGACAGCAGGAGGACCTACATGTGGAGCCTTCAGTGTAGCTGAGGACAAGCAGTAAACGCTGACACTGAGCCTGAGACACTGAGCTGAGAGCCTCAGCCAGATCAGAGTCCCTCCTGTGCTGTCCTCAGCTGTCTCTCCCTCCCTCCCTCCCAGGACGTGCCAACTGAGGACCAGAGCGCAAAGGGCCCCAGGCCAATGCAAACGTCAGGAAGGACTCCAAGCAGAGCACCAGGCAGGCACAGGGTGACTTGTGGGCAGGACCCCAGGCCCTGGACTGCTCTGAGGCTGGTCTGTGGGTCCCTCTCAGACAGGAGGACTCTCCGTGCCCAGCTCGTTCATTAGAGGACCTTATATTGCCAGAGCACCAGGGTGATCCACTTTTATTTTGAGGATGAATCCACAATTGTGTCATGTGACATGAGTCAAGAAAACGCTTTTACAAAAAAGAAAATCAAAGGAGAAGGAGAAAAAAGAATCCAGAGAAAAAAGAATCCAAATAAAAACGTCTCCTAAAGGCCAGGGGACCTGTCCCTCTGAGAGACTTTCCTTTAATCACATGTCAGACATCCAACAAAGGGACGCTCACCTTTAGCAGCGCTTCAGTAAGACACCCTTGCTTTTCAAAATCTGGGCTCCATCTTTTCCATTAACTGTTCGAGTTTGGGTTACAGATTCTTCTAAAAAATATGACGATATTCCTCAGTTTTGTTCTTAGCTAGGGGCTTCATTTTTCAACTTGGGGTTGGAGTAGTTATTTACAATAAACACTATGGTGCATTTCTTGGCCTTAGGTCCAGAGAAACATATTTTGGGGGAAGAAATGATTTTAAATAAAATTTTGGAAAAATATGTAACATGTAGCAGAAAAAGATCATATGGGCAATAATGCATTCATGGGTTACTGATGTGCAGAGGTATGCTAACTCAAGTCCTCTGCAGTTAAAATACTCCATGCATCATCTCTTCCAAAGGAGCTTTTCTCCTGTAGACTTACTTTGACAAAAACAAACCCCTCTTAGGTGAGTTTACTAACACAGAGCAGGAGGAGAAGGTCCCCCAGGCCTTGCCTGAGCCTCAGGGGGTATGAGGCTGGGTTCAGCCAGAGCACCACTGCCAAGGGGGTTAACAGACGTTCATGATGAGACCAAACAAATCAGGTGTTTCCATTTCTTCATTCCAATACGCTGGCACCCCAGCTCTGAAGGCTGATTCCTAGTTCCTTAAATTTAGTAAGTGAATAATCAACCTTTTTGAGTGACTATTAAAGCTGGATTATTTCATAATATGGATTTATAATTTCATATTATCAGTTTGAGACTGCTATTAAAGCCACTACATACACAGAAAAAAATATATGTATATATTACATATTTTATAAGTAATGAAATAAATAACACTAAAAAACAAAAATCCAAGTGTATGTCCAACTTTGCCTTATTTATCTTTTAAATATAAATATATATTTATATCTTTAATTATGAATTTAAACTTTTTTTCTATAATTTTTAAGCGGTCTCCAAGAAATCTCCAAAATTACCAATACAGAATGGAGAACTCCGATGTCAATCACTCATGTTCTCAGCACAGATTTCTGGTGAAACCAGGATGACAAAACAATAGAGCTCTCTTTCCATGTCTTCAGAGTCCTTGAAGATTTCTATGAAAAGATTCCAGAGTGGCTAAATATAATTTTCAAAAAATAATCTCAAGATGTCTTAATGTTAAGATAATAAAGTAGATTTCTCTCAGTTGATATTTTTAATAGTTTTCATGTAGAATATACTATATTTTCTTCTCCAACAAAATAACAATATACTTGATTATTGATTTATGATTTTAAAAGCACTTTTGAAATCTCAGAGCAGAATCACTACTCTAGCAACACTTGTAATAAAATTAAACTAATTTTTAGATTTCTATAAAGAAGTCGGGGTACCAAGATCCTTGATTTTCCCCTAAGGGATAAGAATATCTATAGACATTCCAGAAGCTTCCATGATGACTTGTTAGGAAAGGGCAAAGTCTGCTTCAGAGTGGAATTGAACTCCCCTCAATAGTTCTCTGTCCACATCTTTAGGGGATTATCAGAAAAAGCTCACTTAAGAATTACCCTTTCCCCACATAATCTGGAAGCTTCTAGAAAACAACTGGCTGTCTATTTCTGATTCTGAAGAATTAAAGGAGCCACCTCTCGGTCCTAGAATTTCCCAAACCCGAGGGCAGATCCTCTTTGGACTACCCTCATCTCTGCCCTCATTGCTTGTCAGCTGTCTGTTTTCTGGGAAACAAAAGTGACACTAAGAAATGGAAATCCATCTCCAGGCTGCAAAGGTAGAGAAGGAGAGGAGGGGAGCGGAAGTGAAAGGCAGCAGAAATCCAAAACCTCTTGTGTGTGTGGTTGCAGGTCTGGCTGTTTCTTCTGTCCTGGAGATGCAGCCCCTCTGGGTTTCACAGGGAAGGGCCCTGCAGGGGTGAGAGGGGATCCCTGGTGCAGACTGCAGGACAGCAAGGCCGCACTCTCCCTGCTCCTGGGCCACCGGCAATGTCCCTGCAGACAACTCATGTGTGGCCACTCTGTCCCTTCCCTCGAACTTCCTGCAGGCGCTTTTCCAGGCGGTCCAGTTTGGCCAGGTTCTCCTTCAGAAGTTTGCTGTCTGGAACAAGCTGCAAGGCTCTCTGGTAGTACGCTCTTGCAGATACATAGTCGCCCTGTGGGGAACCAGAAGGAACACTGACATTCCTGTCCTCAGAAGGTTCTGGCACACGGAGGACACCCCACACAGTGTCTGCCCTGTGAACATGATGGCCTCCCCTGGAGCCCCTATGAGGTGAGTCACCCCATCTGCTGGTGCATTTGGAGGCTCCTCTGTTTAAGAGCTGGAACAGCTGGAGGATATCAGGATGTGTTATGAGGGGAAGGACAAGAAACATATTTTCCATTCTACTTATGTAAGTTTTGGTAAGAATAAAATGAACTGGTAACAAACAGAAGTCAAATGTGTCTACCACTGATGGGATGTCACAAGTTGTACCTGCAGGGACCTGTCGAAGCAGGAGTCAGAGTATGCCACCCTGATCTAAAGATACTCGTCCCCACTTTCTGTGGCCCCATCTCCTTTGTGTAATCACTCCCACACTGGCAACTTGGTGGGCCTGGTCCCAAAGAGTCTCTGGCAAATCAGTCACAATCATTCTTTTTGTGCAGCCCCTTTGGTTACTAAAAATAATTACCTTCTGTCTTTGGTTTACATGACTTCAGGTTTGTGTCTTGCCAAGTCTGAGAACTCACATTGCTAGAGATCTCTCCATTCCAACAAAATCAGCTTCTCTCCTTTATTCTGCTACAGCTCCATGTGAGGACTAGTCATTCTCATGTCCATTACAATTTAAAATAGTACCTCTTGGAGTGACAGTACTCTGCAGAAACTGGCAACTCCTGTTTGTGTAATGACCTATCTTCCAAATGATTTAACACACGAGGAACTTAGGCATTGCCTGGACATAGCAATCCCTCAGTCTTACACCATCCTTATTGTTATTTTAAATCACCATCCAGACTCCATAAACACCGCCTATTTCTTACAGTATCACTGGTCATATTGGCAAAAAGAAGCGCAGAAGCGACAGGACAGTAGGCTGACCGTATATTTTAAATGGAACAGTACTGTTTGTTTCATATTTCCCGACTGTCTATTTTGTCCTATTTTTAATAAAGCAGGGCCATGCAGGGCAACAAGGGTGGTTGAGATGCCCAGGACTCAGTCTGTTGAGGGGGCCCCAAATCCCTGTTCCATTTTTGTCTCAAGGAAATATGGTCAGTCTACAGAACAGAAAATTGCACGTGGGGGAATCCAGGCTCTGACAGGTAAACAAATCAATGTATTTCCAATTAACACTGATCTTATTAAGAGGCTAAATAAAGTTCTGAACATCTGAAAACCTGGGTGTGCTACATGAAGTCATTACTTTTTTCAACTTACACTTTTATCCTCCAGGTACCATTTGATGTTTATTAAGCTTAGCACATACATGCAGACAAATGAACATTCATGGCTCTTAAAGTGCTCTCCAATTATGCTTCTACTGCGGTAGAATTGGAAACAGCTCTTCCAACAGCTTCTCTGAATTTAAGCCTCAGCTTGCCCCCTGCCAGCGAACCTCATCACCAGCTTTCTCTGCTGTTTCAAAATTTAGTCATAGAGCTATTCTCTCTCCCTCAATTTGCTCTTTTCTTGATTAAGCTAGAAACTTTATTTTAGTAAAAGTGATAGCCCTTAATTCAAAAGTAGGTAAATGGGATGATATGATGTCTAGAAATATACCACCTATTATGAGAGCTGCGGCCCACAGGTGGCGATTTAAATGAATTGTGATACATTAAGAATTCATTAGCTCAGCTGCACCAAGCACATCAAGTTCTCCACAGCCACACGTGGCTACACAGCCTAAGGACAGTTTCCTCGCTGCACCAAGTTCTCTTAGTGCCTTTCTAGAAAACGCTTATTGTCATCAAGCTGTATTGAAAATAGTACTTTGTGACATAGCCTTGTTGAGGCAACTCTTCAAACTCTGATGGTTCATCCATGAAGTCTGTGGCCCTGGCTGGCGTGGTGATGTAAAGCCCAAGAACCCAAGTTAAGTTGGGACTGGGGGAACAACCAAATAAATAATACTATTTCCTTCCTTCATTCGTGCCTGTTTCCGTCCTCTTAAGAAATGGATTGTATCTTTTTTGGTCTATCCACTTACCCTCTATAAAACTTCACAAAATACCATCTTTTATTACCAAAGGAGTCTGAGCAAGAGACGACCGCCTCACTCCTATTGTTTGGTGCCATCTTCTTGTAAAGCCTTATTCCCACTGCCAACCTCCCCAGAGTCCCCATCTCTGTAAGCTTCACTCAGGAGTGGGTAACATTGCGAAACACTCAGAAATGAGTGTTGGTTCTGGAAGGCCTCAGCATAATAATCCTGCCTCCTAATGGTGATAGCAAAATGCCCACATCTGAGCCATGTGCCTGATGTACATTTTTATAGTTTGTTGATCATAGGAACTCATGAATATTAGACCATTTGTATACTATAAACATGGCAACCTTGTATTATGCAATCTCACACATGATGCCCCACAAAGATGAAAAGTAGGATAAACTAATTTTTAATCAGTGTGCTTGTTACGTATTAAAATAATACACTCAACAGATCCCTCTTCAATGTCCAGACACCTTTTTAAAGGAAGCACTTCTTAATTTAAAGCAACATATTCACTTGCTAATCAGAAAGAGTTCAAGAAATGAACTCTTATTTCTGTATTTCCAAACTTTTTAGAGAGTTGTAAGTATATTTATAGTTCTTTGTCCAAAAATTGAACCCACTGCTTTAAGGGCAGGTATACTTCATTTAAAAATATATTGAGCATATTATTTGAAAATGTAGCTGTAATATGCTATTTAAATATTTCAATCATTGTAAAATTATGTGGAAAGTAAATCCATTCTGTATTTCCCAATCAGATGCTGCTGGACATTCTAAACTGTCACTAAAATCACAGCTCCGGTCATTCTGTTCTGACAAAGGTCATCAGGACTCATTATCTCTGTTCCTCTTTATCAAGGCTGATGGAGGCTGGCAGGCATGGGTCACCTTTTGTTCTGCAGGACCTCTGAAAGTGAGCAGTTTCCACACTGTGGTAAATTCTCTATTAGAACTCTATTTAAATTCTAGTCACTATATTGCTATTTTGTCAGTGTAAAGGCTGACAGAGACCTAAAAACACATTAGTTTAAAAAGAGTGATCCTTCCAAAACCTGTCAGACAAGGCGTCTCTACTCAAAGACTTCCAAGGATCCCAAGTCATTAGGCATAAAAGCTGAAGATCTTACACCCTCATTCAAGACCCTGCAAGATCCTGCCCTGTGACCTTTGACACCCACTCTACCGTTTCCTGTCACAGGCCATTCCTTGTTCTTCAAACACAGTAGGCATGTTCCACCTTTTACTGTATTTTGACATATGGCTTGCTACTTTCAGTGCAATGCTCTAATATTACTCTAAAACAATTTTTTACTGAAGGGACATTGCATTATAATATTACGTAGGTTTGAGGTATGCATCATTATACATCAACATTATAATTAAACATTATATATATGCAAACATTATATAATATGTTTGGCACCAACAATCCAGGTCTTCCTTCACCATCATTCAACGCCTCTGCCAAATTTTCCCACCCACCATGCCTTTTGATTCTTACAACCACTAATTTGATTTTGTTGTCTGAAAGTTCATTTTTCGATTTGGTGCATTTGTTTTCTTGGTTTCTCTATGACCCACATATGAGTGAAACCATATGATGTCTGTCTTTCTCCTTCTGGCTTATCTCACTAAGCATAATTCTCTCTAGGTCCATCCGTGTTGTTGCAAATGGCAGGACTTCATCTGTGATAGCTGAGTAGTGTTCCACTGTGCATCCACACCACATCATCTTTATCCACTCATCTGTCAATGGGCACTTAGGTTGTTTCTAGGTCTTGGCTATTTTAAATAGTGCTGCAATGAACACAGGGCTGTATATATCTCTGTGAATAAATGTTGTGTTCTTAGGGTAATTACCCAGCTGTTAGGAGCGAGTTGCTTTCTGGTGGCTTCTGCAAAGTTTCCCAGGACAGAAGTTCTCACAAGTCAGCAGAGCTACAAGCAGATAACAGCAAAAAGCTGCTAGCTCCAACCTTCTATGTTGCTATCCCAATAATAGCAGTAGAATTGAATGTCTGTATTCTCCTTTGTTTTATTTGCATTACCTCATTGTATCCAGCTCTATAAAATACATCCTGGAACCAGGCTCATGGTTACTGTCTCTGAGAAGGAGAGAAGTGTCCCACCTGGCCCCCACTTTTCTAAATGTGAGCTGTCTGTCTTTCTTTAGGCTCCTGCAGCCCCCTCTCAGGGATCCTGTTGATCAGCCATGCGGGTCGTGACATTTTTGGCACCCAATGTGGGGCCCTGAGAATGGGGGAACTAAATAAATAAATAAATAAAAAGAAAGGAAGAAGTAAATAAATAAAGAAAAAAGAGAAGAAGAAGAATTCTACAGAGAGCCAGCTCCTGAAGGTGTGTGCACACACAGTGGACAAGGTCCAAGGTCAGGTAGGAAATGTATCAAATTTTGTATTGAAATCTAGCTTGGTGTACAAACTGGGGAATACAGGTTCTTCAGAGAGAACCCTCTATGCAGATGCTGAAATCTATGATATCAACTAGGGGCAGCAAGATTCGCACTGCACAAATATAGCAATTCTTAAATTTGATACAGCAAATTTGTCCCTGGTTTCCTGAAGAAGGGACCATGAATGAGAACACTTGGATGAAAACAGGACAGCAATTGTAAGATCATTACATTGCTGAGGGCCCACAAAGTATTCCTATTACTACTTTCACTCTTTGGGCGTTAATAAAGAATTCACTTAACCCTTGGAGAGAGGCTATAAAGGCTGCAGGCAAAAGTAAGTCTTTAGTGGCTGCAGTAGAGGGCTATACCATGCTTCCACCCACTGCGCGGTCTGAAGAATGTCAGAGGGTGGGAGAGGATGAAACATTGCCATCTGGCATGGCTAGAAAGCTAAAAGATAAGGCTCTGCAATTTGATAAATGAAAGCAGGCTGAAAACTCAAATGGGGAAAAATGAATTTTTTAGAGGAGAGGACATCACATAATTTTCCATATACCCTGTGATTGAGAGGCCAGATCCTAACAATTCAGGATAGTCTCTGTGTTATCATGACTCTATCTCCTAACTGAAGACAAATTGCAGGCAACAGAGCTATAAAATGCAGTTAAAGGCAGGACATAGTCAAGAAACGTTAAGTCCTTGGAATACTCCTATCTTTGTCACCCCTAAGAAAACAGAAAAATGGAGGTTGCCACAGGACTTAAGAGAAATAAATAAAATGATCCAAGTTTGTAGTCACATTGGTTTGTGCAGACCTCTGCTCTCTAACTTCATAGCTGTGTCTGTCTTGCTTTGGGGCGTGAAAAAGTTGCAGGAACGCTGCTCCTAAGTTCTTTCCTACACAGGCTTTTTCCTGGTGTCCTTGATGCTCTGCCAGCTCCAGCTCCGACTTTGCTCTGTTTTTTGCCCCAACATCTAAGTCTTTTGTGTTACAGCTTGAGCAGCAACAATTATTTTTTTCTTTTAATAAGTTTTTGTTTTGCAGCTTGAGCAGTAACAACGATGGTAAGTGCAGCCATCTTCATTTGGGCAAAAGTTCAGGTTTTGTGACTGATTCTCCAGACCGTACAGAGCAATAACAAAAGCAAAACTGATACAGGTAGAACAGCAGCCAGGGTGCCAACTATTGGCCTCAGATGTTGCAGGAGATTGAGAGATGCAAGATCATTCACAATGCTTTCCACTAAATCAGTCCTGGCAATCAGCTCTGGCAAATGGGTGTTACTCACATTCTGGAATTTGGCAAAATATGATGGGTTCATGTCACTATAGACACCTACTCTCATTATATCTTTGCTACTTTTCAAACAGGAGAAAGTGCTTAGCATGTTCTTACTCATTGTTTAACAGCATTTGCCAGTATGGGGAAACCTAATCAAATCAAAACTGACAATAGTTCGGCTTATACCAATGCTAGCTTTTAAAACTTTTGTCAGCAGTTTGGCATTTCACACAAGACTGGAATGCCTTATTATTCCAGGGACAAACTATTGTGGAAAGGGCCAACCAAATTCTCAAAACACAACTTGAAAAACAAAAAGGGGGAGACCTAGAGGTTTTTACACTCTCACTTTCCAAGAAATTAAATCTAGCTCTTTTACTTCAAATTTTAAAGATTATGATGATCAAGGCATGGCTGCTGATGAACAGCATTTTGGAGCAGACTGAGAAAGCCATGGCATTGGTAAAGTGGAAAGATCTGACCATGGGACAGTGGTATGCACCAGATCCAGTTATTATGTGGGGAAGGGGACATGTTTGTGTTTTTCCTGAAGGTACTGACAAGCCTGTCTGGGTACCAGAGAAAGCTCTACACCATTTCACCTCAGCAGAAGACAGTAAGAAGAAGGAAGAAGAAATTCTCAACTCTATTCATCTTGAGGAAGAGACATAATGCTACTCTTGCTACGGCTAAGTATACTGGTTGCTAATAACCAAGAGGAATGTTATTGAGCTTATTTCTCAGACCCTCATGGTTTTTTCAACCTTGTCAGGTGGTCCTTCTATTCCAGTGTATACCAATGTTACACGAATGATGGGAGGACAATCTGCTATTCATATCACCCCAGAGGCTGCAGGAGGCTTTAACTTCTTTGACTTCGCTTTAAGTCATTCTGTACCTGTTTGCCTTTCTTCTCAGTCTAAAACCAGTTGTCTCCAATTGAGTCAAGAAAATCAGACATCCAATGGAGGAGGCAAGGTTGCTAATTCAACTGATCCATGGGATCTTTTTAAATATATTCAGATTATTTCAAAATGGGTTGTCCTAAAACCTCACAGGTAGTTCCACAATGTCATCCTCCCATTCCTTGTTGTCCTAATAGCACCAACATGGAACTGGAGGAATTTCCTCCATGGCTTGAATGTGCTTATCCTTTGTCTGTTGAATATAAAACCTCAGGAACTGACTACTCAGTGTATGACTTGTCCCATAAGTGGATCCAGATCATCCTCATCCTTTACTTATGTCTTCAAGGATTTGTGAGTAGTATTTTCACTCATGATAGTTATATGCAGAAGGAAATTTGGTGCCTTGGAGCTGCTCTGTGCCTGGTAAACTTTACCACTCCAGGTACCTGAGATATTACAAGTTCTCTTATAGACTTAAAGCTTGTGTTTTGCCCCCACCCATGCTATTGTGGCAGGTGATATCAAAATTACTTCCTCTGCATCCAGCTTATATACCATTTCTTGGCATAAACTGTAATTTGACAAATTATATCTCTCAAATTAATGAACAAGATAATTTGCTAGTTGTCCATCAGCCTCTTTTTGTTATGCTTCCTGTTAATCTTTCAGGTCCTTGCTATGAGGATGCTGATCTAGTGATAGAAGAACTTCACAGAGCTCTCGCTGGACCTAAGAGAGCCATAGGGCTCCTCGCAACTGGAATTATTGCATTCATTACTATTATTGTTTCTGCTTTCACTGCTGCTACGGCTTTGGCACAGAACATTCAGGATGCTCATTTTGTCAATGCACTAGCTCACAATACTTCAATTGCTCTTAGTGCTCAAGAACAGAGAGATGCAAAATAGATGCAAAATTAGAAGCAAAATTAAATGCTTCAGAATCTGTAGTAATAAGCCTTGGAAATCAGTCAGAAGCAGTAAAATTTCACCAGCAACTCTGATGCCATGCAGAATTTACTTACATTTATGTCATTTAAGCTTACTATAACAGTAGCTGATGGGATTGGACTTGAATTAAAGATCACCTTTTAGGGATATGGCATCATGCAAATATTAGTCTTGATCTGCATCAGTTATAAACTGAAATCCATGATATACGGAAAGCCAAATTCCCCATAGCTAATCCTGCTCATTTGGCTCAATAACTGCTCAATTATTTGAAAAGTTTTAATTATTTTAACCTGTTAAAACATATGCTTTGGTATCTAACAGAATTATTGGCATGTTCTTGTTATTCTTGTGTGTTTTCTCATTAGTCTGCTGTCAAGTCTGACGAGAGCTGAATCAGACTAGAATGCATGCTCATCTCCTGTGACTGGAAACTAAATCAGAGGCAGAACACAAAGTTAAAGCTCTCCTTCCTCTCCTTTCTTTTTAGTTTTACAAAATTGAGCATTTGCTCTTGACTGTGTAAGATGATAAAGACCAGGACTGCATAAAGCTCTTTCACCTTGGCCAGCAGAATATAACTCAGTCCTCCTAGAAGTTCAGTCATAATACAGAAATATGATTCTGTGAGACCCTCAGTAGGCTGATTAGTCAATGATGGGTAAGAGCCCTAGAGAGGGCCAACCTAAGATAGGCACAGTTGCATGGGGACCAAAACAGGGCACGATAGCTTGAGATTGCACACTTTGCTGTTAGGAGGTGAAGAAGAAATCAATAGAGAGGTCACAGGCAGAGCCTGAGTCCTGTTGCATACAACTAATTATGCTTGCACCTAACGACACTGCCTATTTAAAAGAATAAAAAGGGGGAGATGTTGGGAGCAAGTTGCTTTCTGGCTGCTTCTGCAGTTTCCCAAGACAGAAGTTCTCAGAAGTGAGCAGAGCTACAAACAGATAACAGCAAAAAGCTGCTAGCTCGACCTTCAGTGTTCCTATCCTGATAACAGCAGTAGAATTGAATGCCTGCATTCTCTTTTGTTTTATTTGCATTACCTCATTGTATTCAGTTCTGTATAATACATCCTGGAACCAGGCTCATGGTTACTGTCCCTGAGAAGGAGAGAAGTGTCCCACCTGGCCCCCGCTTTTCTAGATGTGAGCTGCCTGTCTTTCTTTAGGCTCCTGTAGCCCCCTCCCAGGGATCCTGTTGAACAACTGTGGGGTCATGGCACTCAGCAGCATCATAGCTGGATCATACGGAATGTCCTTTCTCAACTTTTTGAGGAATCTTCATACTGCTTTTCATAGCAGTTGCATGGTTTCACATTCTCACAAACAGTGTAAGGAAATCCATCCATCATTTTGCGTCTATTTCTCTGTCTCTTTGATCTGTTTGACATTCTGTGTTTATTTCACTGGGTTCAGGTTCACTGGTATAAAGGCCTTGTGTTAGGGTATCGAGTTACACAATGCAGCCCTGGGCTTTGGTGTGGCAATACTGGGTTTCTCTTAGTGTGTGATCTCAGCACTAGTCTGGAATGTTACAAGTTCTACAGCCCACCCTGTACTGAGACCTGAGAGTCCAGCCTACAAGGTTGGAGTTGGCATAGGGAACGCAGAGGCTTCCCCCAACATTACAAGCATGAAGAAGAAGACACAAGGAGAAAGAGACCTGAATTGTGGGCCCAGTTCATAAGCAGGCCACAGTCCCACCAGAAGCCACTGAAAAGAGAGCCAGGTGTGCTCTTAGCAAAGTACAATCCCCTGTGAAGATCTCTCAGTCCTCCAGAGGAGCAGCAGTCTCCACAGGAGCAGTAAGGGGGTTGGTGATCTGCAGTGGAAGTTCTGAAAGGTACCAAACAGGCAGCAAGCTTTTTAGCTGCAGCTTCAGGCTGGTGGGAACTAAAATTCTGACAGGGCCCTTCCAATTATTTTCTCTGTGAGAGGGATGAATGGAATACTCCTCGCTGGAAAGGAGTCCACTATCCACAAGAGTGCTGCCCACCTGGCTGGCTATATCTGAGAGCTTGCAGAAAGGCAGATCTGAGCACCAACAGTTCTGCAGAAGTGTGCTAATGGTGGAGAGGATAGGGTTTTCTCATAGTGGCTTTCCTGCAATTCCAGCCTCCAGTGCGCTACATGAAAGAAATATCTCTGTTAACAAGGAAGCTAGTCTTCTTTCCACTCCATGCCAAGGTTTTTGGTTCAGCGACTGAAGGTCAATTTCCAGACATGGGGGCACCTGCTGAGGGAGAAAGCCCTTTAGCTCCAGGAAATTTGTTTCACTGGTCTCTCCCTGTGGCCTCAGGGTCTCTGAACCCAGCAGTGTGATGTTGAGACAGATAAGCTTCTCCTACCATTTATGGATGTGTGTGAGCTTGCTGTTTGTTGAGATGTTGGCCCCTTTTTCTTTTCAAAGGCCATAGTTTCTAAATAGGTGGTTTTTTGATTGTGCCTGTGGAGAGAAGGTGAGCCTGGGATCTTAAAAGTCCACCATCTTTAAACCGGATCTTCATTCCTTTAATCATTTTTTAAAAGATTAAAATAATAACGGTTTATTGCATTATAGGTCTCAGGTGTGCAGGCTTATATGTAAACATCTGTATATAACACATTCTGCTCATCACCAGAGCTAGTTTCCATCCATCACCATACAGTTGATTTTACCTGATTTACCCATCATAATCCTCCTTTCTTCTGGTCACCACTATTATGTTTTCTTTTGTTAGTCCATTTGTTTTTGTTTCTTTATCTGATAAACACATGTGAGCAAAATCATCCTTCATCATGTATTTTTCTTTCTCTATCTGACTTACTTTCCTTAGGATAATTCCCTCTAGGGTTCATCTATGTATATATGTAATCTTTCTCCACCTATCTTGATGAACACTTAGATTGTTCCCAGCTGTTGTCTACTGTAAATAATTCTGCAATGAACAGAAGGGTGCTTCAGACTAGTGTTTTTTGTGCAAATACCCAGAAGTGGGATGACTGGATCATAAAGAACTTCTATTTTACTTTTCTTAGGAAGGATGATGAATCTTTGATTTCATTTTGTATTCTCAATAGTCCCTCTCACTCCAAGGTCATTTCAATGATTCACAGGTAGATTTTTCTTAAAATACAAGAACAAAAATAATCTGTCTTTTCAGTAAAAGGTTAGGGAGTAAAAGATACATCTGACATTAGCAATAATAAACATATTTTAAGTAGCCCTTTAGTCTTGACAATAAAAATAAGCTACAATGAGCTCCAAAGGCTTTCATTCACATAACAAGATTTTATCTGCTGAATGGTGACACTTCTGTCAAGAACATACTGGGTTATTTTTTATGATAAATATAAGCGAGTATTACCCTCCTACCTTGATGTGTTGGATTCCACCCATGTTCATCCAGGCCTGGGCTTGATCTGGGTTTAGTTCCACAGCTGCTTTATAGCTCTAAATATAGGAGAAATAGCTTCAGATTGGGGAAGGAGATTCCATCTTTTAATGTTACCGCACAGTGGAAACCACTTTTTTCGTGCGTGAAAATTTAAATGGTTAATACAACGAAACCTGTCACTACTCCTTCACAGGTGTTCCTGTTTATTTCTATTAGTTTTCAAAGTTGATGATTCTAAAGTGGAGTAAATCAAAGTGTGTAATTTGCTTGCAGAGCTAACCTTTGACTCAGAGACTGAAGGCACCCGGAGGGAATCTGGGTGACTTCTACTATAGAAAGGCTGACCATTTTTTAAAAGAGGACAAAACTGGATGGGGTTTTTGGGTCCCCTCTGCAGACTGGGTGTGGGGCAATTCAACTACCCCCGCTGCTCTGCATTATAGATGGCCCTGGTTTATTAAAAACAGGACAACATTGACAATCGAGAAATAAAATAAGTGGAGTCAGGATTTAAATTCAAGCTCTCCACTTCTACCCTATACTCCTATCGCTGCCAATAAATTAATCCAAGAGATATATCCTTCCATTTTTAAGCAACTTTTAAGTATAGTTTCTTATTGTTTCTCCTAAAACTGAGGTAGAAAAGAGATGGACCAGGTTCTATTCACCTCATCAATCTGCTTGGTTGGATTCTTACTAATGAAACTAACAAGGGTCAAATTTGTAACTGAAGACAATGCTGAGATATGGCTTCATTTACGGTCCCCACTCTTAACATCGACACTTAGTGATGAGCGTGCAGCTGATGCAAAGCAACATGCTAAGTATTGAAAATATGCTTCACGGTTAATGGGATATATGTTGTTCAGAGCAGCAAAGAGTATTTCAATAGTAAGTAACTCTTCTCAAACATCTAAAGATCTTTAAATGCCAAAGGGAAAAGAAAGGCATTCTAATGATTAAAACTATGCTCTAGTAACATGACTATCCTTAAAGAAGTAATAAGCATCCTGTTCCTGAAAGAATTTAAGCACAGATGGAATAACCACATCAGTGAATTTGTGAGAGGGGGCACTACACTAGGGTTAAACTGGGAAACTGCTCTATGACTCCATGATTATAAATACACATCATTGTTTCTGTTTTAATAATTAGTTACTCCAAATTAGTTGTTCAAAATTATCTTTAACATGTGTTTTCCAATAATATTATAAAATCCACTCACTTTTTATTTTCAATAACAATGATATCACTTGAAATTTTAATTTACCCAGTTTATATAGTATAATTTAGTGTGCCAGATGCAAGGGAAAAGTTAGGTAATTCTGTAATTTTTCTATTTGTTATAAAAAGCACACTTTCCCCAAAGCTGTAGATGCTGAAATCCTATAAGAGGTAAGATTCTGTGTGTTCCCTTTTCATAAGGAGAAGTTCACTTTGATTGGGAAATGAAACCAGCTAAGCCACATGCAGCCCAGGAACGAGATGCAGGAGGGGGAGCTCTGGGGGGAATGCGAGAGGCTCAAGGATGTGATGAGACACAGGACACTCTCAAGTGACCAGAGATAGGAGGCCTCTGAAGAGGTCAAAAGAAACAAGATCACTTGGCTCACAGAAGGCCTAGGAGGGCTTCCTGAAGGAGGAGGAGGACCCTGCAGTGTGCTGGTGGGAGGAAATCTTTTACAGGGACTTGCAATAATGCCTAAAGTCATTTGGGCACTTTTCTAACTGGAAATGAGAGTTGTAGAGGCAGAGAAAGAGCTAGTGAGGGGAAGAGAGAAGCTGACAAGAGGGGAGAGGTGGAATGCTTCAAACAAATACCTCAAAGGGGGCAAATCAGAAGGGTGCAGAGATTGCAGAACTCCAAATAATCACATGCCAGAGAGTCAATTATAAAAAGTGACATTGTCCTTAATCAGAAAATTCATTCCACAAACACACCAGTGGTCAAGAAGTTTTACGGCATGCCTCATTAAAGATCGAAGGCTTATTCATATTCATCCATGCATTCAATGACATGATTTAATCAGTATTCTTACCTCATAAGCTTTGTCCAGAAGGTTCTGCTCTCTTAGTTGGTTTCCTTTTGTGAAAAAAATCTCAGATATGACTTTTGGGTCCTTTGGTTTCAGCTGGAGGGCTTTGTCTAAAGCATCCAATGCCTGCATGGTTGGAATTGAGGACAGAACAAAAACAGGTCAGATCAAGAAGAACTAACTGCAAGAAAACATCTCATACACTGTGTTTTTATGTATTAGCTGGTGGAGCAAGTGACCACCAACACACATTCCATTCTTCATTCCTTCTGACTTTCTCTCTGAGAGAAAGAACAGCCCTGAGAAGGTCATTCCCCCATTCTCCTAGCTCCCCATTTACCTTAGTGACAAAGCAAACCCCCAACCGCTTTACAGCTGAAAGAAAACAGACTAGGATATTTTTCCTGACCACTTGTCCACCTGGACCAGAGTCCCTGGTGCCCATTCTGTGCCCAGCACCCACTGACTCCCTGCAGCTAGAGACCCTTTCAAGCACAAGTGTCACCATGTTGCTCATTGCAAACAAACTCCAATTTCTCCCAGGACAAGACCCCTAGGTCTCCAGCAACTTCTGCAGCCACATCTCAGACCACTCTGTTCCCTCAAGTCCATCCTTCAGTAGGGTTACTCACATCTTCCACAGTCCTGCTCCCTCATGACACCCCTCAATGGGCCCCCCTGCTGTTGCCACAAGGTCTTTGCATCCCTGTTTTCTGGAGGGAACACTCTTCACTGTGTTTATCTATCCCCACTACTCACTACTCATCACCGGCCTGCACCTCCACTTCACTGCAGGGAACCTGACCTCCCAGACCCCTGAGTGCATGTCACTCTCCCTGGCACCCCTGAACCGGGTAGCTGTACTTCTACATTGCTCCAGGCTGCTTAGCTCGGTCAGTGTGCAGACTGGAGCATCATCTGAGCTCACCCCCATGTCCTACCCACAAACCCGAACAAATGGAAACAGTATCCCGTCCACCTTGCGGTGATGCTCCTGCTTGCTGTAGATCGCCGACAACAGGCGGTAACATTCCAGGCACCCGGCCTCCTCCTCGGACACAATGTGGCTGGTCATTGTTTCGGCTTCCTTTGTCTGACCCATCACCGCCAGAACCTGAGCCTGCAAAAACACAGTCACCGTAGTCACCTGGGCTTAGAAGACACTTTGTTACCGCCTTGTCACGTCAAGCATCCCTGAGTAGAGACACGGGGAAACATTCGTGACAAAACAGCTCAGCATCTACACAGTGACTCGCAGAGGGACCTGCGTTACCAAAGCTTATAGGTTTTAAATTTGTGTTGTTTCTTGCTTATGTGTGCATGCAAAGCAGGAACACCAAAGATACACAATGAAAATATTTTTGACTTTAAAAAAAAATTGACTACCTATATCAAAAGAGAATTCATTTCCTGTGGTAGCAACAGAAAACAGTACTTGTAGCAAGAAAACAAGTTTGATATTTTTTGCGTGCAAGCTAAGAAAGAGTAATGATCCAAAAGTTGAAATTAAAAATGTTGTTGGTATTCACTTTCCTGAATTTGGTAGCCATATGATAGTAAATGTTTGGGAGTGTACTTGTGCTTAAGAAATACACACGAAAGTATTTAGCAATAAAGAATATCATTAGCTTTCACATGGAAAAAATAGAAAACAGAAAATAACATGCATTAGTAAGACTTCATTAAGTATGTGTATGTATACACATACCTAAATGTGCACATACATACATGTCTGTTCACACACACATACATGAGGCGATGGTAAATGTATCAAAATGCATTGAAATGGATGGATCTGGATGAATGGACATATGGGAGTTATTTACTAATCTTGCAAATTTTTGTGAGCTTGAAATTATTTCGAAACCAAAAAAAATGAAACACTTTTGGTGTCCATGCCTCTGCTGAAGGGCTCTCTCATGGTTAAGAGATGGATCAACAGCAGCATCAGGTCTACGGACAGTGGTACCCCCACTGCGCGTGCGCCCGCATCCTCCTGCCACTCACCAGCGCCAGGCGGAGCTCCCGGAGGGGCTGAAGGGCGGCGGCCTCCCGATAAATCTGTAGGGCCTCCTCGTAGCGACCTGTGTTGTAGTACAGCGCTCCAAGAGGCGACAAGGTCTCAGCCCTGCGTGCTACCTGCAGGGCTCTGAGTTTGGAGAGAGAATTATTGACACTTTTCTTCCAACAGGTCCATTTGCAAGGGTAGAAACTTAGATTTGGGGAGGACTGTGGTTTGTGGCCCTGCCCTCCTTGATTTCATATTAAGAAGGTTTATAAAAAGATCATGACGCCACTCTCCAACTAGAATGTCCTTAAATAATCTTACAACATGGAAATCGAGTTTCCAAGGATCTTTTCCATTAGTAGGCATTCACACTTGCTCTGAAGTGTAGTAGTCTTTTCTCTATATCTAGTTTTGAAATTGCTATTCTTGGTTTGGCTGTAGTCTACACTCTCAGAAAACAAGGTGCGAGTTGTTTAGCACTGAATTCCCACTTAAGGGACTTCAGTTCCAACCACAGTATAGCACCATCTTATGACCGGCAGGCAAAGAAATCATTAATTGTGGGATACCATTTATAGTGTGCTGTTCTTTTGGAGATGAGACTGTACTACATGCATTGGCAAACTTTTCTAGTTTTCTGAAGACATGTCTGCTCCAATTAATGAATAATTTGATGGACTCAACAGATGAATGGGTCAAGATGATGTGCTATCTACACACAATGGAATACTACACAGATGAAATTCTGAAATTTGGGGCAACATGGATGGAACCAGAAAGGATCATGCTAAGTGAAATACATCAGGAGAAACAAAGTAATGATAATGTCACTTATATGTAGAATTTGAAGAAAAAGAGCTAACGAACATACAGAACAAAAACTAACATTTGGACATTGGTAGTAAATGGGGATACCATAATGGATGGGTGTGGGGGGCATGGACAGTGGTGGAGAACTGCTGGAAATGTGATGAAAAGTGAACATATAAACTTATATTATTTTATAAGTCAGTTACTCCAGAAAAGATGGGCAAGTGCTGAGGTCTTTGAGCCACTTACAAAGTGAAAGAAAGGAATGTTACCGTTTGTACCATTCTTCGGCCGCACTGTTCTCTCCCAGGGACCTGTAGAGTCTGCCCAGGTTCACCATGGCCACGTGATGACTCGGGCTGAGTTTTATGGCCTGCTGGTAGTGGGCCACTGCCTTCTCGGGAGAGCCTGTAGCAGGTGGTGGTGGGAAAGGGCAGAACATACCTTTATGAAATGCACCATTTCTGATTTCTCTCTGATGTATGCCATTCTTCAGTGCCATCGAGTCAGACCATAATTATCCAGTTTGTAATTTAGCTTGAATTCTGAATTCTACTCATCACTGTCTAACTTAGAACCAATTCAATATTCATCCTCACTACCAAAGAAGTAATAAAAACCCAAGAAGAACTAAAACTGATTATATATTATGTTAGTTGAAGTGTTTTACGGCCGTTTCCTTAACTATTATGATATTTGGAGGTAATTAGTGATTGCTATTTAAACATGATTTTATTGTTTCTCACTTTACACACATACACACAGAATGGAATAGGCTGCTGTAGACAGAAAACTATCTAGAATCAATTTCTAAGATCTGTCTCACTGCAACAGAGTAACTGAGGTTCTACTTTAAGCAAGTGTGTATCAGCACCATCTTGAAAGTCTCTTTTTAAAATCACGCATTTTAATTTAAGGAGTATTTTCTTAATGGAGCTTTAAGAAATAGTAACATCCACTTGCATTTGTCCAATGTAATAATGCAATTTGAAACGCTCTGATAAAATTGTCGCAAAATCTTTACAGGTATTTTTAATGATATTTACCTGCCTTTTCATACCACTTAGCTGTCTTTTGGGATTTAAGAGAGATCAACAATGAATAAAAGGACCACTTCACAGATAAGACTAAAGTGCAATGACATTTAGAGATCTGACAAAAGTTCCAAGGTAAGTAAGGGTGAAGACCAGAACCAGAATCAAGTCTCTCTAGTCTGATAAGTTTCCCCAAAGATACTTCCTAGTAAAATCATATCTAAGTGATGGAGCTTAGAGTAATCTGATGTTCACAACAGAACTGAAAGCTTATTGCCTACGCAGAAGTCTTCTCAAGCACACCTTCTGTGAGTGCAGAGACACTATGTATATAAAGATCTAAGTATAGGTGACAGTTATAGGGGCTCCTCCAGTTTAAATTACAGTGAGTTTATTTTATTTTATTTTAATTTTTTGGCAGTGGAGAGAAGAGGCCTAGACAAGCCTAACAGGCCTCCTGATTTTCTTTTAGTTAATGTATCATTATATAGTCAGTGAACCAGCAGGTGGCGCTCCAAAACAACTTTACAGCAGCTATGAGTCATTTTCAAAGGAAGCAGGCAGGAATGCAGGCAAAGGCCTACAGCAGGAAGAGAGAGAAGGAAGAAGCATTTTTAATTTATTTAGCTGCTCACATTGGTTGCTTCCCCCAGCCCTGAACTGTGAACCCGGGTCCTTGGGCTTTACATGAACCATGCCACAACCATAGACTTAGTCCCTTAGCCATCAGGGCCCACCTGAGTTTTTGAGAGTATCCAAATACATGTGTATATCTTATAAAACAGAAGGGCTTCAAGTATCCACGAACGTAAAAACCTTTTCAATTATTTAATATTAACAGAAAAATAAAAACTGCACTTTGCTGCAGAACAGAGTCTTAATAGCTGAGAAGAAAGTGATGCTTTTACATAAATTCAAATATTGTTCATTCTTCATACATATTCAGAACATGTAGATGGGGCACAATCATAAAGAAAACTGAACTCTGTCCAGTGAAGTGATTTATATAGTATCTGTCAAATCCCAGCTCTCTAGCAGATGATGCTATGTAGGAATAGTCAGACGAATCTGGAGGTATTGCTATTAGTTGTAGAAAGTATTTACCATCTGCTGGTCACTAGCTTCGGGCAGGTCTGCATCGCTGTAAAGGGACAATGTGTCACAGATTTAACAAAGCTGCAGACATGATACTCAAAGACAGCTACTGGTTAAATCATTAAGGCTTTTTTTCCTGTCCCCTGAGAGGAGTTCTGTCGAGTTATGATTAGAAGAACTCGGCACATTTCACAGAACTGAGCCTGAAGATGCAGAGAAATAACAGCCCCAGGGAGAGTGTGATGTGTGAGCCGGGTTAGGGAGTTTTACTTCTGACACTTTATTTGGGTTGTTGCCACCTGGATGGATAGACAGGCTCATCTAGACTCACTAGTGTGGATCTTCCGTCTCACTCACCGGTGTCAACTAAGAAGACCCCGTAGTTATTGTGTAAGTCTGAGCTCTCTGCACAGTTCTTTATTCCAGCCTGGTACACATCTTCTGCTTCTTTAAACCGCTCCTTCAAAAGACAGCAAAGAAAACTAATGAGAAAACTTTCTGAAAAAGTAAAACAAACAAACAAACTGAATGGCATATGTGGGAAAAGCAGAAGTTACTGAATATCTGCTATGCAATAGCTTTCAAGATCAAACACTATGTACTTTGCCTGAATTAAATGCTAAATGCAGACAATTTGGGATTCAGATCTGGGTTCAGTTCTTTTAGGGCAAATAAGCTCATGTTTGACATCCAGCAAGACGTACCGTACAGGTGGGAAAGCCTCAATATGCTTATCTCAGTGGGGTGCCCTCCCTGTCAATAGCTCTCTGAAAAAAGTGGGTGATACTTCTGCATATGAGGTCATAATACTGTATTTGTCTTTCTTTGGCTTATTTTATTTAACATCATGCCCATAGAGCCACGGCCATCCATAGTTTTATAAATGTCAAGGTTTTTCTCTTGTTTGCGGCTGAATAATATTCCACTGTTCATGTGTATCACACCTCTAACTCCCACATTTGTGGCAAGGTCCAGAGTAACTGCACATCTTCAATGGGTCACTTTCTAATATCCCTGGTACGCTACTCCTCTCTATATTCATTTTAACATATATTTAAAACCCTGAACTGGATTTGGGGTACATTTTTCTCCATCAGCTGAGATGATCCTGTCCCACTTGTTTTTACAATATAGAAGGTAGGACTAAAATAATGATTCAAAGCTATCGAGGGTCCAATAATTGTGTGTGAGTAGACTATTCCTCTGTTTCCCGGTATTTCTGGGATGGTCAGGGGAAAGGAAATGATTTGGTATAAAGCACAGAGTAACTTTTCTTTTAATACATGCTGAAAAGGGACATTTTCCAATATTTTATCCCAAGGTACTACTAAGCATTCGACCAGACACATGAAAAGGGAATGAACATCAGTTTTCTCAGACATGACACCTTAAGATTGTGAATAAGGATACACTGAATGCTCAGTTATAAGCCCTGAGGCCTAACTCTGATTGGACTCAGAAAAGTAACCATGGACCCCTCTAGGATCACCAATAATCGTCTGAATCCACACCCTTAAGTGCCCCTTAAGGAACATGACTGTGTCCAAGTGGCATTTTAGCCTGAAGTTTCAAGTTCTTCTCTATCAAATCTCTTTAACTCTAGATGAGAAATAATGAACTAACTCAAGGTTTTTCCTTTTAATCTTCCGATACAGAGGTCAAGAAACATTGTTTTGAAGCAGAGTCACCTGGCTAATCCAAAGCCGGGTCATTGATCCCTGAAAATCGTGAGTTTGTTAGGTTAATTATTTGACCAGGGTCAGCATTTGACATAAATGCCATCTTTGTTAGAAAAGATCAAATTTTCTATGGCATCTGGCACTTTCAAACACACTAAAAAAGTCATGGGAAAAAAAATATTAAAAATACGACAGATGAGAGTTTCATCAATGGAAATAAAGAATATTAAGTTAGAATAAACATTGATAGGCACTAATTTACCACAATTTTTAATAAATAAAGACAGTACGGTGTAGAGTGTTTACAACACGTGTTCCAAGTCTCAGAGCTACATGGAACCAAGAACAGAACCTAAGTTTTCAGAGGACACAGAAGGAAATGGGAAGTCCAGAATAATAGCAGAATTTCTAGAAACAAGCAAGGGTGTTTCTAGTAATAAAAGAAACTATTATACTGTTGGATACGGATCTACCCGCCATAAAGATGTCTTGAAATAAATCTGTAGCTACTTGAGATCCTAAAATCATCCTAACCACTCACCTGTGGGAGAGCTGAAAGGTGTTTTCTTGAAAGGAATAAAATCAAAGTCCCCACTTTCTACCTTGCTGGAGTCAAGTATAACAGTTATTGACAATTTTCAAGTGCAATGACTGATTTACTGGATTTTGTTCTACTTTATTCCTTTTTTCTTGCTGCTCCAAAATAGACAACTAAGATCAACTTTTAAAATTTAAGACATCTCTTGCTTGGGGGCATCTGAGCAAGAGCTCCTACAGAAATATAACTTAAAGTCTAAAGAAGTAATGGAATTTAAAAGTGCACTTGCATCTGGAGCGACCTGGTGGAGCAGCAGTTTGGTTTGCCACCTCCGAAGGACTGTCGTCCACATACAACCCAAGGACCCGGGCTGGTCTCCCAGGGATGGGGAGGAAGAATCAAGACAAACAACTAAATAAGATAAAAAATGCTTCTTCCTCCTCTCTCATCCTGACTACTTGCTTTTATTCCATCCTGCACCTTTCTTTTAAAAAAAAAAAAAAGGAAAGAAACTATTTGGCACATCCAAACTATGGAAGTAAAGTATAATGTCAACACAAATGAGTAAAAAAATGTGCATGTGTATCAAGAGGCAGCCCATCCCTGCACCCTTGATCACCCCGGACCACCTTACAACTAACTCTGTGAAAAAGTGTCCTCCATGTCTGTCTTACTTTTCTTGTATTTTACTATAAATTTCAAGGAAATTTTAAAAGTATGGGAACCATCACTGCTGGAGTAAAGTATCTTTCAGGTATTTAAAATGCTTTCCACATTCTCTGGAAGGGCAATGTATTTCCATTAAAAGGGAACATTTTTATACTGTTGGTAGGAGTGTAAACTGGTGTAATCTTTATGAAAAACAGTATGGAGGTTCTATAAAAAATGAGAATGGGAATTCTATATAATCATATCATGCCACTTCTAGGTGTTTACCTGTAAAACACAAGGCAAAAATCTGCAGATACATATGAACAACCCCTATGTTCATTGCAGTATTATTTACATCATCCAAGAGTTGAAACTACCTAAGTTCCCATTGTTAGATGAATGGATAAAGATGAGGTATGCATGCACAATGGAATACTACACAGTCTGATAAAAGATGAAATAAATCACAGGCTCCTTTTCAAGGCTCAAGAACACTGTCATTTGTGACAACATGGCTGGAACTACATGTGATTACACTGAGTGAAATAAGTCAGAAGGAAAAAGATAAATATCGGCTCTCACTCATATGTGGAATATAAAGAAATAAAACAAATCAACAGACAAAACAAAAACTAACCCTTGGACACTGACAACAGAACTAAGGTCGCTAGAAAGGAAGGGGCTGGGAGATGGGAGAAAGGGTAATGGGAGTCTAATGAATAGTAGTGGAGGATTATTAGAAATCTGATGATAGCCATGTTATTATGTATATGGTAAAAACCTGAACATCAAAATTTATATTATTTTGTAAATAATATGTCACCTCAGTAAAAAAGCAGTGGTAGTATTTAATCCCTACTGTCAATTTCAAGCAGTTAGTTTCATTCAGCTCATCTGGTTATGTGTCCTGACCTCACTCAGCCTGACCATTCCCAGTCTCTATGGACTTGTAAGATCCAGAGACAATGAACACATGTGATTTGTAGGACCACTTTAATTAAAAATGTTCAGGACCCAGAGAATGGTTCTGACAAATAATATGTCCACTATACAGAGTGCTCACCCACACATGGTCCAGCAGGATTCCTGCTGGTGTTTGGGGCAGGGATTAAAACTGGGCAGTGTGTGGTCACAGGCTCCTCTTCAAGGCTCAAGACACTTTCATTAGGAGTGGAAATAAAGCAGACCCTGGGGGAGAGGCCCCCTGGGACCCCCCACTTAGGCACATCTGCACTTTCTATGTGCCCTCTTTACCCCACATGCATGTTCTTATCTCAAAGAAGGTAAAGTGAGAAGTGGAGTTTCTGACAAAGGACCCCTGAATGAAAAGTACTCTTGGGTCAACTGAAAAGTCTGCAAACATTTCTTATAGTTCAAGGTGGGGCATAAGGAGGACAAATGGACATGGGCTTAATGCAATAATTTCCCAAGGTCTAGGTTTCAGGATTCTTTGTAATTTGTAAATTACTGAGAACCCCAGAAAGGTATGTTTGTATGCGCTACATGTATCCCTCTTTACCACAGTAGAATGAAAATGAAAAAATTATATTTTATATTTTTGCAAATCTCTTTAATGTCTGGCTTCATGGAACACAGCTGGATTCTCATATCTACTTTTATGCTCAATTTGTTTCTACACCTTTTTAGCTGGAATATGTGAAGAAAACCTGGCCTCATACAGACATTCAGCAGGAAAAGAAGAAATCAGTCTAACAGACTTTTCATACTTGCAGATACATCACTTAGCCTCTGAAAAAACTTCCGTTCACTCAGGAGAGGAAGAGAGTGGAAAAGGCAGATGACAGGTCAGCACTATTATGAAAACCACAAAGGGTCATCGAGAAGTCAGGGTCCCCGGTCAACACTTTGTGAACTTAGTGGTGGAAAATGTAGGGTGTGGTGTGGAAGGTGTGTGTGTTAGCCAGAGTCCAAAGGTGTCTCCTCAGTCAAATGACGCTACAAACATGGAGAGCTCAGGTCCATTAAAGTCACTGAACTTCTCTTAGAAACTCTTCCATGTGTGAGAAATGTGTGCTCAATATTTGATGTCCAATCCCCGATCCCGGTCAATTGAAATCAATCCATTAGTTGGGCATTAACTCCTCAACAAGGATTGTCAGGCATTTCAAATCCTGCATTTTCCCATTCCCAGGCAGACTGAGGGGGTCAACACCACCCTCTGGTAATTTGAGGATCAGAGGAATCATCACTTTAAAGAGGAAATGATGAGAATCAGAAAATGACAGCTGAGGACAAAGTATGACTAGGTCAGAGCAGGGAGACCAGGAAAGGAGGGCCTTCATGGCACAGAACTGCCCCTGCCTTATCTCCATGGCTCTTCCCGGCCACTGTGGCCCCATTCTTTACACATCCAGGAGCAGGATTTTCCTTGTAGTAGAGGAAGACACCTCTATTGCCCCCACCCCAGAGTGCTCACAAGGTCTATTCCATCAAACCTGAAAACGTGTCCTCTTTATTATGAGCTAGCAGATATTTTTAGATCTCCACATATCAGGTTAAATGTCACTCCTTGGCCACTGCCCGCTCTCCCCATAGTCTCTTTCCTCTATGAGGTTACATTCCCTTAACACTCTGGCCAGACTACCCCTTTGCATATTTGTCACAATTGCATTAGCTGTTAGAGAGAAGCTGCAACTAACTCTTCACTCGGGGTGCCATTACTTTTTGCCTCTAAGCCCCATGAGGGAAAGGCCCACACCTGCTACTTCAACCATCTCTAATGGAACCTTGGTGCTCAGTAAACGTGTGCTGAATAATGCTATACGTTCTGAAGACAGGATCATACGTGGCTGACTCCATGCCAAAGGCGGCATTTGTAGAAAGAGAAATAGACTCAACCTATTTATCCTGATCTATACATTTAGCTCATATTTTCTTGTTCTAGTTTTCTTCTCATATATCTGACAAATTTATATCCCGTTAATACATGAAAAGGAAACACTTTAAGTGATATCAAATTAACTGAGTTGTTCAAGAGACTCGAAACAAGGGGCTAGTGATCATTTACAGCAGGTCAGAGTCAAAAAACAAGGTAGAGCTTATCTCTTTTACTGTTAGTGGAATGTAAGCTATACAGTCTCTGACAAGAGGGGGCTGCTTGAAAAATGATGGTGGGGCTATACATGCTTACGGTCCTCTGTGAAAGCTGGAGCACGGCCAGTTCTGAACGCCAACAGTGAAGAGGAGACTGAGACCATGCCCACTTTGAATCTAAGAGTTCATTTTCTGTTCTGTTTTCCTGGCCATCGATTCACTATTAATTTTTAAAGGGGAAGAAAGGAGGCAGGAATGAAGGTAAGTAGACAGAAAGGAAAAGAGAGGAAGAAGCATTTTTATTTATGTAGTTGTTCCTTTTTGATTGATTCTCCCCCTGCCCCTGCCGCCATCCTGGGTCATGAACCTGGGTCCTTGGACTTTGTATGGACTACACCATAGCTGAGGCTTAATGTCTGAGACACCAGGATGCACCTACATGTCAAACTCTAGGACAATTCCCCATCCTGGCTTTCTGATTTCACATCCCTTCCCCACTCCACACCCAACCTCACTAACCATGACCTATGACCCAGCCGGCTCCAGACCCCAGAGCCCAGTGAGAGAAGTGAGGTTCTAGTCCTGGTCTCTACAATGGTTATTTTATTTGTATAACCTTGAACAGCACTTGCTTTTCTACACCTCATGTTTTTACCTATAAAACAAGAAGGTTAAAAATCCCTCCTTCCCAGAGAAATTACTTGGCAATATGAATTCATTTATTTGAAGTTTTAAATCTTTCTTTCCTGCCCTGATCTTTCTCACTGCCATCTGTCCATATGCTATTTCCATTTAATTGTTCTGTGAACAAATCAAGGCTTAAAGGGTGGATTCTGTTGGTGGCAAAGTGGATTGGAAAGCAGGGTAGTCATGCATCTTGAGAGTCAAGAACATGCTGACTCTGACATGGGAATTCTACTTCTGGGGATATCTCATGAAAATGATTCAAAATGTGTTTTAAAAAAAGCCAAGAGAAAAGGAAAGTTTACCACCACAAATAATACAAACACCTGAATGACCAACAGTTGGGGAATTAATATGTAAATTACACTGCATCATTTCATAAACAAGTAAGTAGTTATTAAAACGGTATTTACAAGGCCATGAAGCACCATGAAAATCCATATATGAAGTATAACTGAAGTGCAATTGAAAAGACCAGGATATAACTGCATGTGAATTTGAGGATGAGAACAAAGTAAGTATATTAGAAAGACCTGTAGGCTATCAAGAAGACAGTATTTGTTGTTTCCAGATATTAAGCAATGAGAGAATATATTTTATGTTCTATGATTTTTCCACACCTTCCACTATTTCTTATATCACAGGTGTAGCTGAAATAAATGCTGAAGAGACCTTATTTCCTCCTATCCTAGACTCTGCCTTCTCCCGGGCCTCCCTGTGGCTCTTGGTGACATGTGTCCTCTATGTCCTGTAGGATCCACGCCCTGGTGTTCTTAATCTTCTATATGCCTTTCCTTCCAGGCTTTACACACAATCTCTAAGTACACAAAGAATTCTTTTCACAATAGCTTCTATGTAATCTTACACTTTTCCTGAAACAAGACTTTCAACCACTCACATCAAAAACCATTGAAAAGCCTCTTCCCCCAACCCCACATATTCCTGCAGGATTTTCTTCTTTACAGGTTTGACCCAATTCTCACACATTAATCTTTGCTTCCTATTAGCAGTTTCAAATTTAGGTGCCACTAAGGGCCTTAATACTATGTCATCCTTTTAACTTATTAGCCTATTTTTCAAATGTCCTCTCCCTAAATTCTCTACTGTACTCAGATTCACTTGCTACCTTCAGGTTCCAACAGACTTGGGGGTGGGGTACAATAATGGTCCCAGAGCAATCCAAGAGGGGATGGTTTTACTGCCGAACAGGAGGGAATGGTGTCAACAGACAGTGGTGTGTTTGCAGTGACAGCAAGGCAGAAGTGACCATTTTCCCTTTTTGAACAAGACTACAGCCTTACATTAGGGAAGGACTTCAGCAGGTGTCTGACAGTGTCACAACATCCTTGTAGTAAGACAGAGGTGAGCTAGATGACAGTATATGCTGATAAATTAATCAAAAGTTGAAAACTCAACCTGAAGAAAACTGGAGAGAAGGTTCTACAGAAACAATGCAGTTCGACTTGCTACTCATCTCTGCAACATTTACCATTGAAAAGGTAAAAAGACAACAAATAGCTAGTTTTATTTATTTACCAACCAAACTACTGGAAAACATAGTGAATAAAATGAAAGTTAGGAAAAAAAAAAAACAACCAGCTAAAAGTTCCAGAAGTCCTAGAATTACAGACTGAAAGAAAGAAGTTGAAGTTACATATAGATAAAGGAGGATCCTTGCATCCAGGTTTGAAAAACTGGCCTGCAAAATGGGGGAGACCTGAGTGAACACATGTTCACATATTGTAGGTTCCAGTTGACTGTCTCTCCAAGCTGAGACAGAGCAGCATGCACAGGCTAAACAGAGGACACTCCTGCTGGGGTGTCATGTAACACACACGCAGACCTCAAGCCAGGGAAGGGAGAATTTCCATTACACCCTAAAGGACAGCTTGAGCAGCCAGTTATATTTGGGGAGCCACAGTGTAATCGAGAAAATGGACACTGCAGAGGCTATACAAAGCAACAAAATCAACGAGTAGAGAGAAGCAGGGTTAGCTTAGAAAACCTATGTGTTGAGATACAAGATCTCTGCCAGAAGCTGCACTCAACAAGATGGACCCAACAGGAGCAAATGACACCACTATCGATCTCACTCGGTGTAGTTTCCTAACATCAGACTGGCCACCACCACAGCAAACAAGGACTGCCGAGTGAGGAGGCTTCCCAGGAAGGTACAGATTGACCAAGGTTGTACACACTCTGGTGTCTGAAGTTCTGCAAGGCAGTTAAATAAGGTTGTATCCCCAAGAAAAGAATTCATTTGTGACCCAAGCTAGATCATTTCTGGAACAGCGCCTCTTGTCTTGCTTGTGCATCAGAAGCAATATTTTTTTTTTTTTTTTTTTTTAAGAAAAAAGTACAGGCAGGAGTGAAGGTGAACAGAGGCAGGCAGGAAGAAACAGAAGGAAGAAGCATTTTTTTTTTTAAAATTTAGTTGTTTACAGTTTTCCCTGGACCTGGGACTTGAACCCAGGGGTATGTGTCTTGCTTCTTCAGAGGTGACTGACCTAATGACAGCTTACCATGGCACTCAGGAAGCATTCTTTAATTATGAAAGAATTGAAGACATAAAGATGAAATGTTCAAAGTCAGACCAAGGGCATTCCTGATGCAGGCCCAACAGCTACTCTATTGCTCTGATTTTAAAATCAATTGACCACAGGAGCAGGAAAAATCCTTCAATCTTAATTTATGTTCCTAGATCTCATAGCATCTTACATTCACATCTAGAGCAGGAGAGACTGGCAAAGGATGTGACCTTGGTATACAAGAAAAGATCATGGTCATAATCAGTCTGTTTTCAAAATTGTTAGAACTTCAACTATGTGACATGCAATAGCTTTGTACCAACTTGCCACCATGGGTCACAAAAAATCAAATGATCATGCAATTGATTTTAAATAAGGCACGGACACTTCATAAACATAAATGGAAAAAGCACAGATTTTATCTTTTTAATTTTTACCTTTAAATTTTGTTAATGAGTGAAATTAAATTTTAAGGTCACTGAAGATCTTGATCATTTAAACAGTAATTTTTCATAAACTTAGAAATTACAATGGAAACGTATGGATATTTATTAAGGTCAATGAGTTTTGAAAATATCAGCATATTAAAAATCTAATTGTATAGAAACAATAGCACTAATTACAGTGAAGTTATTCATTAGCACTTAGTTCATGTTAAAAGATATGGTTTTGGGACACTTTTAAATGTTAGAGCCAGCGCATCCTGGTGGAGAAGGGACTGTTGCAGTCCACACACAACCAAGGTACCTGGTTCGTGCTCCTGAACCAGCAGGAACAACCAAGATAAACAATTAAAATAAAAACATAAAGTGCTTCTTCCTCCTCTCTCTTCCTGCCTGCCTGCCTCAGCTCACCTTTACTCCTGCCTGCACCTTTTCTTTAAGAAAAGAAAAAGAAAAGTTATGTGGTTTAATAAAGATCATTTAGAATATTAATCGAGTTTTCAGATTTGGAAACTGAGGCTCAGAGAGACGAAATGTTCCTCTCCCAAACCTGTGCAGCTGGTTACCATATAGGGTAACCTGGTCTCCCAGTTAGTTCAGTCAAATGCTCGTGGAGGGAAACTGAATCTCAGAAGAACTTGAGTCAGGAGATGCCACAAGGATGTCGCCTTTGACACAGAACTATCTTGTCATAAACAGGGAAGATGTATACAGAGAAGACACTGCTTTACTTGAAACTTGCCAGAAAATCAACCTGTAAAAAACTATCAACTATAGGTCAAAACACAGAGTCAAGAAACTTAAAAATGGGATGAGTTTTCATCGATGTGCATTCCCATGAATGTTATAGGAACTTCAAAGAATATTGGGGAAAGAAATGAACCTGAAATGGATCTTGAAAAATGGAGAGAATTTAGAAAGAGAAAGAAAAGATGACATTACAGGAAGATGGAACCACGTGCTTAGATATAATTCTATTCATAGTCATATCTGTCTGGATAATGTTAAACTGTGTTCTCACTGGTAGTAGGTCACTAATCTTCAGGGTAAATTTCGTTTAAAAGATCAATTCAATGCTTATTATCGGCTGGTGAGTTTGGAAAAAATATTCACTAGGAACTATTAAAGCAATGCTTTTATTTGTTCACTTATAACTCATTATTCACAGCTTTCAAAAGTACATAACATAAATGGCACAACATGAATTATTTAAAAAAAACGAGAAACAAGGTAGCAGAGAAGCTGAGGATACAGTCAGAGGGCTGTTAGTTAGAGGTGGGGGTGGAGGCGGGGAAACAGAGCTGACCTTTTTAACATCTGCATGATTACTGAAGCATTAGATTAAAAATTAAACAAAAAAACCTGGTCATTCCAGAGAAGGCTAGCCTTTCCGAAAGCTGAGTCATAAGAGAAGTTTCTCCCTCGGGTTCTCATAAGAAGCCACTGAATGATGTAGTACATGCTTCCCTCGGCCTGTCCCTGACCCTAAGGTGATGGGTAACATGCTGTTCCTCATAGTGTCCGTCACCGTAGAACAAAAGTGTCATGAAGTGGCACAATTTAGTTATAAAACAGGGAGTTCTATATACCCAGTCTTTCTTGTAACAAAGGAATACAACTGAAAATATCCACTGAACTGACATGTTCATAAGTTCATATTGTTCATACATTCACTTAAAATGTCTTGACTAATTACAATGTGGTAGTCATAGGAATAAAGCCATGAATGAAAGGCCGCTGTTCACATGGAGTTAATGTCCCCCCGCCACCTCCATGGAAGACAGACCATAGACAAAAAGATGCATGTGAGATGGTGGAAGACTCAGTGAGAAGTGAGGCAGGTTAAGGGGGCAGAGAACACCAGGAGCAGGGAAAGTTGCTATTTAGCAAGTGTAATCCCAACCCTTTGATATGGTAAGATGGGGAAGGAAACACTATGATGAGAAAAGTATGTGGGCAGAGGAAAAGTTTGTGCAAAGGCCCTGAGACAGAGGCAGGCTTACCATGTCTAAGCAAGACAACCAGCCACACAGAGATAGGGTGAGGGTCTTCCTATGGAAATGAAGGAGCCAGGAGGAGGTGAAAAGGCATTAAGAAAAGAGTTAGTCTTTTCTTCAGAAAACCCTAGGGTGTCTGTTTCAACACAAACTGAAGACCATGGAACAGGGCCATCATCATTTTAGCTGAAACAAGGTATTAAAACCACCCACCATCATAGACATGGGCTTTTGTCTACATCGTGACTACACTATCGTGAGACTATTTGAGTGAAAAAACTAGATTGATCACTTCTGACACCTACAAAGCCACAGAATGCCCTAATTTTGCTTCCTGGTGAAACTGTTAGAGCTTTTTGAATGCAAATTGTACCTCCTTGTAACTGACATGTAGTATCAGATCATTCATTACATTTAACTGAATACTACAGGGCATCTTTCAGAGGTGCAGAGTTTAGCTTTAAAGATAATCTGGTAATGGTATGATAGTAGAATCTACTTCTGTGAATACACAAAATTATGTCATCAATTTAAAGAAGACATGGCAGAAAGCTTGCAGTCAGGACACTGAAATATGGTGCCAAATCCCTGAGACACAAATGAAATGAAGGAATCAAAATGTTCTGTTTTATGCATGAGAAATGTCATTCCTTAGGAGCCTGTCCTGCAACTCTGTGATATTCTAGCAGGTAGGAAGACAAAGATTCTGAAAGATTACCTGTAGTTGGCTCCATATTGAATTCAGAGATCTTAAGCTTATAGCAATTCCCTAGAAATGAGCAAATTGCAGTAAAACCAGCAAGCATTGTATATTGTTCCTGACAGATTATGTCCCAAAGTGACAAAGACTATTATCAATGGCCTGTAATGGACCATTTCTGACTAAAATCTACCTATACTTCAGAGTGGATACTGGAGTGAGAGCCAGAAGAATTTCTGTCCAGGAAAAAACTGACATAAAGATAAGTGTTTCAATCTGAATTTACAAATTAAACCGTCAGTATAAAAATGTGTGTGATAACAATTTATACATTCAATAGTCAATTAAAAGATAAGTGAAATTAAATGGAGACATTTACCTGCTCAGCCAATAATGAAGCTAAACTTGAATATGCATCTGCAAACTCTGGCCCGTACTTAATGGAATCCTTCAGTAAGGTGATAGCCTCTTCCTTTTTCTCCTGGGACCTGCAGAATTGCAAGAGGGGAAACAAGTACATATCTTAATAATACCTTGTTTAAATCCTCTGATGGGACTCTAAAACCTCATTTCTTTTAGCAAAGATAAACCAGTTCGGTCTGGATTTTATTGCCAATAACTTGAATGAGACTGTGTCAAGGTGCTAATAGTTTCCGTTCTGAATTCGCAGTGGAAAGATGCTCAGATGGAAATGCTGCTGCAGGTCGTTCACTGGTTTTCTACCTTCGCGTGCCTGCTCTGCACCTCGAGTCTGACTAAATATTTTACAAGTTTGCTGACCAGAATCTTTGAGTCTCAGAGGAACAATCTGGGGGTATTACCTGGTGACATGGGAGGCAGTCTATAATGACAAAGAGGATGCTGGAAGCTTGCAGTTCTTGGGGTCCTGCTGCAGGTTGGTGTTAGCCCAGCAGCTCAGGTTCATCAACATAACTGCTCTACATAATTCACAACATTAGGAAGCACCATGACTGCCGGCTGGCAGAGAATTGTGAGTTAGTTTATCAACATATTTTTTACTGAAAATCACAGTTGGCTCTGTCTTTTTCATCTGAGTCTTCCAGCGATTATACTTCTAGTTCAAAGAGGACTCAAAGCCCAGAAGTTATTAGCATTTTCTTGGGTGAAAGTTCTCTGCTGTAGCCCTGTGCTGATATCAATGTCTTTGAAACCAAATGGTAAAGCAGAATGACAGACTTTGCTAACACAATTCCACAAACACTGATTTCTTGCTAAGTACCAGGCACAGTAAGTGGCGAAAGAAGTGGAATGGGGACTAGAACCCCGGGAATGACAGAGCGCATGTTCTACCCACTTTCACCAGTTACAAAAATTGAGTCGAGAGCTTATATTTTTTACAATTTAGGGTCAACCATCCTCTGAGCCCCTGTAGCAGTGGTAACATTTCACGTAACATTACTAATTTGATTCTTACAGCAACCCCATGCCACAGGTTTTATTTACTGTGCTATTTAGACTCAATTTTCTAATGAGAAAACTGGGATTCGGAAAAGTCAAGTGAGACTAATCATGTTCCCATAACCAGTGTTCTGAGTCAACAGCTGATGATCTTCCAGCAATAGATCTGCTGCTTTTAACAACTCAGAAATACGCTCCTAGGACCGTGCTGCTCAAAGGCTTAACTCACAGACCAGTATGGTCAACACCACTGGGAGTTAGGAATGCAGACTCTCAGTCCCTTCCAGACCTAATAAACCAGAGCCTGCACTGTCCAAAGATTCTCAGTAATGTGCACACACACTGAGCTCTCTGCAGAACTGCTCCAGGAGTGATCAAAGCAGCTCCTGTTATATACTCCTAGGTTTTCATTCTGTAGGAGGAAGCTCCATGGAGGAAAAACTAATTCTGCCTGTGGCAAGTATGAGATCTAAGTGCTAGAAGCAGCACTTAAAGTTACAAGGAGAGTTTACCTAGATGGCGGTCTCTGATTACAGACTTTGGGAGAAGCCAGGTTTTCAGCACTGATCTTGCATTTCATGATTTAATTTGGCAAGCACTTATCACTGTCTGCTTTGTTCCAGACACTTAGTGATTGTCTGAGATGGTGGCGGTCCCTGCAAGGCTTTCCTGACTGGAGCTCCTCTGGAGGCCAGGAAAACAAGTAGTAACACCTGTGTCCTTGGGAGGTGGCTTTCGAGTGGCATGGCTGTATAAATTTGCTTCACAGCTCTCCTAGGGCTGCTTCCTTGTGGATTCAATCATGTAGAATGTCTGCACAACTCTGCAGAAGTCCATCATGTTTACTAATTCCTGGGTTTCCATTCTTAAATATCATTTAATAATTCTTCCATGGGCATATGTTTTTCAACAAAATCTTACTTTTTAAAAAATCTTGGTGACCACTGATGTGATGATTAGCAGAACTTTTCCTCCAAGGATTTTATAAATCTTGACAACCATTGATTTGAATATCCTTTCAAATCCAATGGCAGATACCAATTTAGGAAATCAAGGTTGAAAATCCAGTCCCCTGGGACCTAATTTAGCTTAGAAAGTCTTCAAAATCAGCAGGAAAAGAACCACGACAATGGATAGTAAAGACAGTGATTTGCATTTGTCATGGTTCACATCAGTGAGAATGGCAACTGAAGTCTTTTCTATGTGAACTTAGTGAGAATCATCACCAGGGTAACAGAGTCCATGAAACTAAACATTTCAGTCGTCCATTCATGTGACACACAGAAAAGATCGCATGGAAGTTATTCACAGGGAACATGATTTCTTTATGCGAAGATGTATCTCCTAATAATTGGAGGCACTGACTGGCATGCTTTCAGAAAAACATCTCATCACGTCCTCTGATTTAGTGTGCAAGCACTCGAGATGCTAGGTCAAGGGCAAGCAGGTCATTGGGTCTGGGTGCAGAACCCTTGGATGACACTTAATTTTGGCCAGGAATTTATGAGAGTCATTAGACACCAAGGAGTTAGGCACATGCCACCTGAGATATTTTTAAGCATTTTTTTTTTCCAGAAAGACCAAGAAACTTATGAGTGCTCATTTCGTTATTTTTGTTTCTGAAACAGAAGTAGGGAAGAGATATTTCATCTACTGTCTCCTTTGACCCACCTTTGGTAGAAGCTTATGAAACAAATGTGATTGTGAACAAAAACTTAGAGCAGATAATTCATCTAAATGGAAATGTCCCTGGTCACATAGTAACATGAGAAGTGAATTTCATTTCAACCTGTTTCTGATTTTAGTAGCAACCCTTTTCATACTCACACCAAAGACCCTGTTCCTTTGTGAATTAGCCCATCTTAGGACACAGAAAAATTTCTATAATTATATGGAGTATTGTGTCTAGAGGACACAAACCTCAGATTTGCTTGCTGACACTCTCCAGATTTGGTTAGCTCACAACTTGCTTCCAGTTTCCTCTTTCTTCTCCTCCTACATACAGACAACGGAAGGGGCATTTTCCTGCCACTTTTTAACACATTCCTCCACAGAACATCTTCACGGACTCCCCACTGCCTACAGATAGACTCTCAGTTGAAAGGCTCGACAACGGTTCTGATCAATGATCCAAACCAGTACTCACTGGTCCAGTCATGCTGGGTGGCCTTCGGCATCTGCTCTGCAGAAACGATGAGATCATCCACTCTGTGACCTCCCTATGCTCGTTGTGTCTGAGAACTATGAGGTAGGCTTTAAAAAGACCCTGGAGTTCTCAAGTAGGCCTTGCCATAGGACAAGGAAGAGGACAGGCATCTAGATTTGAAGAGTACCAATATAACCCATTTCCCTTGGTGTATAGCTAATGAGACTCAGAGGCCTCGCTGAGCTGCGCAGCCCAGCTCACAGCCTCTTGGGTCCAGCCTGCCCTCTGGTCTTTACAGGTGGCTCCCCGCTCTCCACCAAGGGCTACTGCCCCTTGGACGTCCTTATCATGTAGCAAAATCAGACACCACACATGTGTGCTCCCTTCCTTACATTCTGGTTTCCTTTTTGTACCTCCTTGAGAAAATAGGATGCTAGGGATTCACTGGGCTCCACTGCTCTCCTTCCCCTGGCAGAGAGGGGCCTGCTTTCTGGGAGGGGTGAAGCTGTCCATCAAGTCTAAAGCTTCTCTTTTGCAATAGTGTGTCGAATATTTACTCTCTGCTCAGGAGAATCAGTGCTTTCTTTGCATTTTTAATTTTAATACTCCGGAAGTATGATGTATTGGGTATAATGATCTCCATTTAAAAGTTTTAGAAAGTAATACCAGAGTTGGGACCAAAAACAAAAGCACTATTTGGAGAGCCCAAGTGACTTGCCACAAGCACACTGCTGTGGTCACACCCGGATTCTGAGAACTTTACACCCTGCCCCATCATCACAGGCACTTGTGTGCTTCCTCTCTGAGATGTGACTTACTCTTGTCTGTGACCTACACTGGGTTTGACACTCCTCCATTGTCAAGATCAGGTCTTACTAATCTCCCTTCTTTTTATTCCAGAGATTAACACAGGGATCTGCACACACTAAAAACTGTAACTGATGCACTCACTTGTTAAAAATCATCCTTTTCCTCTTTTCTTTACTCCTAATAAATCTCTGAAAATAAGCATCCTGATATTCCGACAGAACCTGACAGAGGAGGATAATGTAATCATTCACTTTATATCTGTTTCTATGGCTTTCTCAACATTGCAGAAGTGATCTTAAGGACTGAAACCCCAAGCTTTAGAATCATAAGAAAATGACCAGTATAGTTTTCTCTTATTGAGCTCTTTTTTTTTAAAAAAAGAATTGTTTACAAAGCCATACTCATTTTAAGATATTGAACTCACTTTTCTCAGTCTGTGGGTATCACACCCCACACTCACCATCAGAGTTCTTGTGTGCTTTCCCAGCACCTTGTTCCCTCTCTCCCTTCCTTCCCGTCCTACCTCTCTGACAGCCATCATCTGGTGTCTGGTGAATTTTGCTGGGGTTTATCTGTTTGTTTCATCTTATTATATTCCATATATGAGTGTAACCATCCTGTATTTCTCATTTTCTTTCTGACTTATTTTGCTTAACATGATCCTCTCCAAAGGTACCTTCCTACACTGTTGATGGAAATGTAAATTAGCACGACCTCTCTAGAAAACAATATGGAGAGTCCTAAAAGAAAAAAAAAAAAAGGATGAAACTACCATTTGCTCCAGCAATCCACTCCAAGGCATATACCCAGAACATACAAAATCTCTAATCAGGAAAAATATCTGCACCCCTATATTCACAGCAGCACAATTCACAATAGCCAAGACATGGAAACAACCTAAATGCCCAACAAGAGGTGACTAAATAAAGAAGCTGTGGTAGATGATATACTCAATGCGACTCTATGTAGCAACTAAAAATGATGAAATTGTGTCCTTTTTAAGAATCTGCATGGAACCAGAGGGGACCTTGTTGTTGAGCTCTTCTTACCAAGCTGAGTAAGCAGCTTCTCTGCTGGAACTTGACACTCTGGTCAAAAACAGACTCAACACTAAAAGACTGGGTTAAACTCTCCATCCTTCATAGTTCTGTTTCTTTAGGCACATTATATGACCTCCTGTGACTCAGGCATGCAATAGGTGCTATCTCTCTAGTTTACCTTTTATTAGCTAATTTAATGTTTCTAAATCATTCATTAACTCTATCTCCCCATTCCTTAAATTACTTTTTAAAATAAAGAATGTGGTACTTTTTGAGGTATTCCCTCAAAAGTAATACACTTCCACATTTCAAATTATTCATAGAAACTTTGGGTTAGACATCAGAGAGATTGTTTTTCTGATTACCATAATCGATTTTTAACATGCCGTATAATGTAGATTTCTAATACAATCATTAATAAACACACAGAATAGTATCTTGCAATCTAAATGCAAAATGACAACAGGAACAGGGGCTTGCCCCTGGAAATCTTATTCTAAGGCAAACGCCAAGATGAGGAGGTCTACACTGGCAGGGAGTTCTGAATCCACTTACAGCTGTAGGAACCACGCCAAGGTGCGGGTGTGAATCTTGTAGAGGAGATTGCTAAACTGAGTATTTAGGCAAGAAAGAGTCAAGAGCAATTTTGAGCCTCTTCTTTAGTCAAGCCAGGGAAGCATCTCAGAAATGTTTAAGCAGCTATTGCCATGTAAAGGAATAATGAGAGGCAGAACATTTCAATCAATAGTTTGGAATTTCTTAATCCTGGGAATTACCTAAGCATTCTGAACAGTGTAGCTCACTCCTGGGCCTGCATTAGATGGTACTTATACATCCTAATGAATTCATTTGGGTATATAATATGCAAATTGAGGAAATCAGAAGCCCATTTCAATGTAAGTCCCAAGCAGAGGGCTACTTTGTAAGCTGTGTGGACTATATTCCAAGGTCAATTCAAAAGAGGAAAAATATGAAAATAACACTTCGCCTGAACTGGCCAAGCATTAGATGTTTAGATGCAGGCTGTTTCTCTGACTCAGAGAAAATGTCTGAATTAAGTAGCCTATTACTAGAGAACAAATCAATCAAATCAAACCTCAGGACATAATGCCCATTAGCCAGGGCATACCTTCAGGGTACCATCACGGACAGAAATGCTCTGAACTAGGTTGACCATAAAAACTGTTTCAAATGGGACAGTACCAGTTTTCCCCGGACTTTCCTGTTGTTTTAATATAAATGTCAGTTTTGCTCCATTTTTAATAAACCAGAGCTGTTTTTAATGTGGGGCAGATGGGGCAGTTGAGGTGCCCTGGACCCAGTCTGCTGAGAGGGCCCCACAACAGCTGCCCTTCTCTCCTTGTGTTAAAGTCAGCCCTCGGGCCCTCGCTGGCACTGAAGGAGGCAGTGCATGACCACTGCTGCTGTTCCTGCCCGCTCTGAGGAAACAAGTGTAGCAGGAAGGATCCCTCCACTCTGTGTACCTGTTTCTTCAAAGGGAGCAGAGCGCCATAGTGTGGTGAAGCTTCAGGTAAATGCTATGGGGCTTATCTCTGGCACAGGGAGGATTACTGGGTATTTCTGCTACAGGGCTGGTTAGTGGGCATTTTTGGCACTGAGGTGGTTAAATCAGCACATGTTTTAGGCAGGGCATTCACAGTGGGCCTTATAGGGGAGTCAGATTTTTTTTGCCTAAGGTGCCAAAATTCCTTGTACCAACCCTGATTGTGTATGTACAAAGTCCTGCTGGACGATGTGATCACCAATGGGCATTGTATAGTACTTACTTGTTGCTGGCCTGGCTGCTCTGGTCCTGCTCAGACTGCTCTGCCTCCTCCACTGCCAGTGCAAAACCCTGTCAAATTTTTGCAATCCCAATGTCCCATTTTTGTCTTGAGGAAATATGGACAGCCTACTCTGCGTCCCCTTGGAAAGCAGGTCACTTGAGGACACTAATGACTGTCAGGGTTTCTGTTAGAAAGTTGCTCCAGGAATATATAAAATTTCCTGCCTCTCACATCCTGAATTTCCATATCTGCCAAACAGCTGCCAATTCAAGAGTGATAATCCTCATGACTCAAAATATTTTGTCTTCATTTCTTCCTTAGACTGAGAGTTCTCAAATTTTAGAGCTGAGGAATCACTGGATGTTTGGCAAAAGCAGGATCCCAGGCCTCATAAGACCCATGAGGTCTGGGGACACAGAGGAATCACATTCTGAATATGCCCCTTACAGGAGTCTGTTTAGGGCGATCTCCAATCTTGCTAGGAACTCTGCCCTGTTACTGTGTGCCGTGTCAATAGATCCTTAATATAAAGTGAAATGTAACAAGGTCTTGAAGAAAGCTGAAAAAAAAGAAGGAAAAAATGACTATTCCCTTGGGCAATCAGAGTCAAAGAGGAAGGTCAGAGGGGCCACTGATCCTCAAGGTGGGTGAGGGTGATAGCAGTGAATGCTGCAATGGGAAGAGGCAGTTTCTCAAAAATGCTGTGTTCTGTACCCAAGTCTTAGCTCCTTTGTTAGCTACACAGATGCCATCACGTTAATAAATCTCTAACACTCTGCGAGCAAAACCCTACTCTCTTAAGTGTTTCCTAGGAACTTCCAAAATTCCTCAAGAAGGGGTTCCTGGGACCAATAACATGCCCATCAATGACTTCATAAGAGAAACATTAAGCAGAAATGAGATCTTGTTCATAATGCGCAGATTTTTCCATTAAATATTTGTAGCCGCCCAGGGACCTTTCCTTTTGCTTACATGGTGGTGGGACCGCTCTCCTTGTATGTTAAGTGACAACAATGGCATCATCTCACACTCCTGGCACTATCTTAGGGACAGATACTTAGCAAAGGTGAATTTGGCTCTACTACATTTTCTCAGTCATGAGGACCTGTTAAGTTTGCTGATTTCAAAAATGTCCTCGATTCTTGTCTAAAGAGCTCCTGACACATTCATTTAAACAGAAAGCAGATGCTTGCTTTGAAAAATGCTTGCCATTTCAGGAGAATCTGGGAATCTCTAGTAACAGCAATGAGTGGCAATGCAGTTGGTGTCAGTGAAATTTCCCATCCACTGTGTACGAACATGGAGTATGGGGACTCTTTATCACTGCCCCTTTGATGGGGTGCTTTGTTGCTGCTAGACCCCAAAATGCACTCTCTCACAAAGGAAAGATTATGATGGGTGTGTCTGTGGAGGACTTTATCCACTCTTCCGAAAACGGTGCTGTGAAAGCCAAGCTCTCAATGTCGGAGCTGATCTTCTCAGAGTGCACTTTCCTCCATGGTTCTGCTTTCTTTCTTGTGCAAGAAAAGAAAACTGCAACTTGCTCTGTGTAGGCTTTTTTAATATTCAGGTTTACTGGGCACACCTCTGGGAGAAGCAATGGAAGTAAGCATCTTACTGCCATTCACATGAGCTTTTCTGCTTGATCTTAAAGGCAGTCACCCAGGATTCATGGCAGTAGTGGAGAACTTCAAAAACTATCTTGGCCCGAGACCACAGTTGCTGTGTCAGCATGAACAGTAGACACTGGCTCCCACTCCCGCACTGGGTTCACAGTCTCAGATTCTGGTCAATGCACAGTGAGAGGCAGTGGAATCCCACCTGTGTAGTCTGGATGGTTGAGCTGTGATCCCTCTAGGCCCTGCCCAGCTGAGATCCGGGACAGGATGTTGAGGGGATGTTCTGAGGGCAGAATCCAGAAGGAACCAGACTCACACAGGCCTCCCTGGGCAGGTCCACGGGGCACTGCAATGCTGCATGTGGCTGGTGGTGCAGGAGACGGTGCTCTAGGGGTGCTCCAGGGCCCTCGCTGCCCTGCACCTCATTCCATCTGCCATTTCCACTGACCGATGTCTCAGCAAAAGCAGACATACAGGTAAATGAGAGTTTTAGTTCCTTTCTGGTATTCTTAATCAATGAAGAAGTTGAAAAGGTGGGACCACAGAACCACAGATTCCTGTAGCTGCAAAGCTTTCAAGGACCACCTGATCCCACCTCTTCTTCCAAAAAGAGGAAACTGAGTCTTAGGTAGGTGGGATGTTGGCCAAAGCTGTTTGACCTCAGGCAAGAAAATGCATAACCTCCTGCTGAGACATTACTCATTTTATACCAAGAAGCTGAGTTTCAAATTGGAAGCAAGCAATTATTTCCTTGGGCTATAAATAATAATGGCTAAAACCTATTTCATCTTTACTGTTGGTGGAGGGGCTATGTTAAGTACTTATAACTTCTCTTGTGTTTAGGTTTCACAGAGGAGGTGGGAAGAAGTAGCTGTCAGAACTGTTTTCACTTCACAGGTGAAAAAGGGAGTTACTGGAGGCACTAGAAGAGAAAATCGCTTTCCACGGTCACACGGGAGTGCTACATGGCAGGCTGAGATCTGGGTTCCTGGCTGTACATCTCCCAGTCCCGAGGACAACACTCCCCAGCCAGTGAGGTGGGATGCTGACCCCAGTGCTGGCTTCAGAGATCCCCTTCACAGGTCACTGCACGCGACCCTCTGAGCCTGCTCTCCTATGTGTCATGGGCGTTATGGTGCCTGCCCTGCTGTACCCAGAGTGGGTGAGAGACATGGAGGTACCTTGGAATCATCATTCAAATGTCAGTTACTCTTGTTCTTTTCTCTTGGGGCCTCAAGAGGAGACGACAGAAAGACTGAGGACAGAGCACCCTCAATGCTGCCCCAACAGTGAGAGCATGGCATGGACCCTGCAGGTCTGCCTGGGAGTGGAGCGGGATCAGTTGAATTGGAAAGAATTCATCCGAGGTGGGACAAGCATTCCACACGTGTTTGCAAGGACAGAGCCTGCAGCCCGGCACAGGTGGGCAGAGGTGTCACAGAAAATGTGCTTGTTCCCCTTTCCATCCTTTGTGGTTCTCATCCTGGCCTCCACAGAGCAATTTGAGATTTGAAAGCCTTTGTGATCTCTAACAATGACTATTCCAACTTACAGCCTCTGTTAATAGCAAAGTTGACCTCCTCTTGGGCTTAAGATAAAAAGCGGAGGTGCCTGGCACTCTAAAGTAAGACCGCGTGTGTCTTCCTGATGATTATCTGTGCCTCACTGATTCTGTTAAGTGAACTGCACCTCCTTAAGATTCCTCTGCAGTTGAGAGTGGTTCTAAGTCCTGCCACAGCACAAGAATGTATGGGCCTGATTACAAAGGAAGCCAGGAAAGATGCTGAAGGTCAAGGGGACAATGATTCACAGGACAGGATAGAGCAGGACAACTCTTACTCTTGACAAAGCAGTCTGGCCTCTTTAATTAGCATCGGTCCAAAATATTTATGCCAGAATAAAAACACTGCCACTCCCATTTCTTCAGGACAATGTAAACAAAAGCAGCGGTCATCAAAGCTCAATGCCCCACCCCATGTGCTCACAGGCAGCGCTGTCCTCTGCCCTGGGCCTCAGTGGTCATCAGTGCAGCCATGAAGGCAAAGGGAAGGGCTGAGAACAGCGACTTTTCCTTGCAAACCACTCTATGATTTCAACAACCCATGCATGCTCATTTCATTAGTAATCTTGGGGGGGAATGAGTTGTTGGGGGGTGATATTTATAAAAATATCTGAACAATTAGCAATCTGTTCATATACAAATGACTCCCAAATCTTGGGGAAGTAGGTAAACATTTGCCTCATTTCCCATATAATTCATTTTTGCACAGACATTGAATATATAAGATAATAAAAATGTAAATGAATGCTGATTTTAGATGAACTTAAAAGAGCTCTCACTTTAAAACCACTGTGCTAGTCGCCCAAGTGCTGCGTGCAGATCTAGGTTTCTACCGCGCTGAGCAGCGGTAACTAGGCTGCGTGTCTGGGTTACACCCTCTGGGAAGGGAGGAAATAAGCAAGGAGAGAGTGGTGGGATTATGGGAAGTTGGAATACCAAGACATTTGGACTCTATGTGTGTGGAGCGTCAGTTTATCTCTCAGTGTTAAAAGAGCCCATGGAAAAGGGAGGGGAATGGGAGAGACATGGAATTCAGACACAGGGAAGGTTTATACCGATAACTAGTAGTGGCTACACCAGAAGATGAACAGCTCCAAACATCAGCGAGCATGTGGAGGAACCGGCTCTCTCACATTGCTGATGGAGGGAAAGTAGTACAATTACTCGGAGAGGCTTTTGGTGCTAAATATTAAAGAGACATTATTCACAATTCTGCTCCTAGATATTTACCCAAGAAAAGTGAACAAACATTCATGACTATTCATAATAACCCAAAAGGTAAACAAACCCAGGATCCACCCCAAAGAAGATGGATAAAAAAGCAACAGTCGACTTATGCAATTACAGGTGTGCCCTGGTGGCTGACTGGTTAGGTCCGCTGGACGTAGTCCACATACATCCCAAGGATCTGGGTTTACATTCCAGGGGAAAGCCTCAATCAAGATGAACCACTGATGAAAATAAGTGAAATGCTCCTTCTCTCTCTGCCTGCCTCTGCTCATCTTCATTTCTGCCTGCCCCTTTCCTTTAAAAAAAGAAAAGTAACATGTAAGGACATGCATAAGAAAATGTTCAAAAATTATGCCAATCGAACATACCCCGATACCAAAAAAGGACATAGTAAATAATCCTTTCAGTGAAGTTCTACAATACGAAATTAGTTTATGGTAAAAATAAGCAGAACAATGATTGCCTTGAAGGGGAAGTTCAGGGGAGGAGGTAGGAATCTTTGGTGATAATGGAAATATTCTATATGTTAATCTGGGAGGTTATTACAAGAGTATGTAAAATCATCAATCCTTATTGCACCAAACACTTAAAATGTGCATTTTTTTTGCATGTTAATTATGCATCAATCTATTTTATTTTTATTTTTATTACTTTGTTTTGTTTTCTCCAGCTGCCTCCACCACCCCTGCCAACGCTAGGTCTGGAACCCTGACCCTTGGACTTCACATGGTCTGCGCCTTAGCTACCTGAGCCATAAGGGTATGCCAATCAGGCTTCCATTAAAACAAAAACAAAAACATGTAAACAAGTGTGCCCTATGGAGTAGCAGCCAGGCGATGTTCTAAGGATCTGGGTTCATGTCCCACGATCAGGGGAGCAACTAAGATGAACAACTAAATAAAATAAATAAAGAGCTTCTTCCTCCTCTCTCTTCCTGCTGCCTGTCTGCTCACCTTCATTCCACCTTTTCTTTGAAAAAACACAAAAACCCAAAGCTGTGAACTCGTCTTATTAAGGCTGCAAGACAAGTCTTCCTCTTCTGGAGGGGAAAAAAAGAGGGAGTCTGTGAACATGCGGAAATTCTGAGGAAGAAAGGGAGGCTCCCAGATGTGACATCTCATAGCCACATGAGGGAAGATGTGCCTCTGGGGTGTGTGGGGCACTGAGGCCAACGAGGGGTCCACGATTAAAGATGAGAAAAACAGAAGACGATGGGCGATGTTAGAAGACCATGGGAATGAAGCGCCACAGTTCTAATGCCTTCAACTCAGATCTGTTTTCTTCTCTGACACTTGATAAATGGGGTGAGGGTTCAGGACATTCTTGACTGAAGTGAAAATCGGTTCTGGGAGTGGGATGGAGTCATGAACAATCCTACACGTAAAATTAAAGTGAGACATGACCATGGTTTTGGGTCTCCTGAAACTCAACTCTACCTAACAAATCTTATACTTGAGTATTTACTTAACTGGGGGAGGAGGGTAATTAAAATGATTATTTAAAAAAGCTTCTGGGGGGGTGGGATGGGTTAATAATGAAATGAAAGTCGAGAAATACTGGTTTAGGGAAAACTAAATGCCAGCAATGGGGAAATTTGGGGTTGGGGGTGAGACAAGTAAATGACAGTCAACGTGTGAAAGGTCTAAGCTGTTGTCACACGCATGAAACAGAGGTGGGTTACAAAGTATGAACACAAAAATCCCAGAGAAGAGAAATCCAACACTCATAAGGGAGGGACAGCAGGAATGAGGGAGGCAGAGGAGAATATGTCACATGTCAAGAAGGAATGTCAACATCAAAATCTGGAAAGAAGATAGCTGAACACAGAGAGGAGTTAGGAGTGGCAAGGCATGGGAAGATGGGGAGAGGTGAGAGGTGATGGTCAGGAAGAAACATTTCAGAACTCAGTTACTGGAGAATGAAGAGTTCTATGTAACTTAAAGCCCATGGGGTGGCTATGCTGGGGATGCCGGTGGAGAGCAGAAATGGAGGACCCTGCAGGGAAGGCTCTGGCAGAGCAACTGAGGTGCAGGGTTGGAATAATTGTGGAATTTGCTGAAGTGGGCATCATGGGCTAGATAGTGAGAGAGAGACACCACAAAGGATGATGGGAGAATCTTCTTGGACATGAGTTTGTACAGATTGAGACCTGTGATGAGGATGGAGATGATGTTATGAGATGCTGGGTGGGGCTTTGAAAGGGCTGGGGGAGACCAGGACTGAGCAGAACCCCCCAGCTGGATAAAGAAAGGGGGAGAAGTGTCATGGGCTGAGGTGATGAAAAAGCTGCTGGAGGTGCTCTCCATGCTAGGGGTCGGCATGCAGTGGGGCAGGATGAGAGGAGCAGCAGAACCTGAAACCTTAATGTGGTGTGATGAGCCTCAATCAGGTTTCTTTATCCAGAGCATCAGCATGTAGGATTCCCTGGGTTTTCTGCTACAAAGTAAGCCAGGGAAGAATTTCTGTTTGATTATATGAACTTCCTTTTTATGAAGTAAAAGTTGTGTGGTGGTCAGTGCCAAAGCTTAAGGAAATGTATCCTAAAGATTTAAAGGCATTTAGAAGAGACTTTTTATTCTTTAAAATTCAACTTGCTAGGCACACCTTGATGGAGTAGTGGTTTGGTCAGCTGCCTTCAGCCTACACAGTCCATGTACATCCCAGTGACCCAGGTTCATGACCTGGGGCTGGAGAAAACAACCAAGATGAACTATGAAATAAAATAAATAAAATGCTGCTTCTTCCTCTCTCTTCCTGCCTGGATCCTTCCTCTAACAAAACCAAAAATTCAGTTTGCTAGAGGATCAGACTGGAGAAAAAATTTATGCTGTTATCAAGTTCCTTTTCTATAGTTTAATTATTGGACATTCCATTCCATTTTCTTCTGAGTTTTGATGGTAAGATTTCTTGTAATACCCATATCCTAATCACACGAATGGAAAGCAGTTTTAGCAGGAGGGTGGCATGATAGGACTCTTGGAAGAGGTTCTTTTCATACTTTGTTGCAGTAATCAACACCAGACACTACTTCACATAAGCTTTCGAGAAATATGGTCTCATGTCCTGAATTTAAATATGGTATTACATTCTCTTAAACCATCAGAGGCTTCTAATTTGTTCACACACATAATACAATTCAGGCTAATCTGGTCTGTTTTCTTTTCTGTTTTAGGTTCCAACCTAACTCATACAAATTTTAATTTATAAGAAGTCTTGCATGGGAAGCTGTTCTCTGTCAATCTCTCACAGAAAATGTGCTGCACAGAATCAGATTAGCCTCCAAGGGCAGGGAATAGTCATGGAAAAGGCCCAACAGATGGAGACAACACTGCGTGAGGTCTCCTGCTGTGAATAGGTCTCACGCTTTGTCATATCATCCAAGAATTCAAGTGAAATTTATCGCCAGGCCTGTAAGATTTCTGGGTTATTATGACAAAACTGCATCTTATTTAGAGCTTCTGACCTGCACAAAGATGCATCTCACGAAGTCAAGGTCGTGAATAAAGGTCTGGTCATTCAATATTGCAACCTTGAACCACAGGTGGTTACTGGACACGTGAAACAGGACAGTCAGAGATGTGCTGTGAGTCTAATACTTTTAATGTGTCAAGTGTAATACATGTAATGAATTTCAAAGATTAATGGTACAAGCAGAATGCACACAATCTCATTAATGTTTTAATACATGAGATTTCAAAATTAATTCTTAAAATTATTTACATATCAAATTATAGAATTTTGGATATATTGGGGCTAAACAAAACATTAAAATTTCACATGAAAATCTTTAAATGGCAGATTCTGGTTCTTATTAGTTCCATGGGCTGTTTCAGGCTGGCGCCCAGTTTTGAGAAGGCCACAAGGAGGCAGTAGAGGGTGTGATTTAAAGCAAAGTTATTTGGTCAGACGGGTTCAATTTCCAGGTTTTCTATTTCCTCATTAAAAGACCCCATATTGGATATAAAATAGGAATAATAACAGTGCCTGCCTCCCAGGGAGGAGCCAATTCTAATGACTTATATCTAGGAAAAAACCTGGGTTCTTACAACGAACATTCAGTTGTAGATTACAAAAAAAAAAAAAATGAACAATTTTTAAAAGTTATCTGGCTAGTGAGAAATAGGGTTTACATCAAAAATAAACAGTAAAATGGATGAAATCAAACCAAATAAAAAAACCTGATGTGTTTCTTTTTATTTAAAGGAAAGGTGCAGATAAGAATGATGGCGAGTAGGCAGACAGGCAGGAAAAGAGAGGAGGAAGCAGCATTTTATTATTCTGTTGCTCATCTGGCTTGTTCCCCTACCCCCAGGTGCAAACCTGCATCCTTGGACGTATGTGGCCTGTGCTGACAGGAGGACGAGTTCATATCTGCTAAGCCACCATGGTGTGCCAAAACCAACTTTAAAACACTCTTATTCTCATTTTGCCTTTGACCCATTGCTACTTAGTAGCAGAAAAGATATTAAGTAAAGCAGAAGCGAAAATTAACTAAATGTGGATTAACCCTGCTGTTTTCTGGGTCTCCTCTCTGCTATGCAAGAACATCAACATAAGGAAACTGCTCTTTACTTAAGAAAACAACTGCATGCTGCTAAATAGCAAGTAGTTTGGGGTTGATGAGCCCTTGGGGTAGACAGGGTAATGAAAGGTGAACAGGAGTTCAGGGCAGAGATTCAATCCTGGGTCAGCCATAGTCTTGGCTAAAGTCATACCAGCTCTCTGAAACTCGGTATCCTCATCTGTAAAATGGGGATGAGATTAAACTAAATCATGATTATAAAAAACACTTATCTGGAAAGCAGAAAGCATCCTACAAACGCTATTACAAGGCTCTTATTCTGATGGATATTCCAAGAATAAGCAACACAGATAGGGCCATTTTTTCTCTGGTGTCATGTGAAATTGCAGTAGATAAACAAGACTGACTTTGCGGAAGACGTTAAGCTTCTCAGGACCTTAGTTTTCTCCTCTTTATTCCTGTTCAGGTCTTGGCAAGACGAAATTTTTCTCAAAGGAGGGAGCATCTATATTTATTTGAGGTTTGTACCTGAGTTCACAATCTGAGTCCTTAGCTTTTACTTGGTTCGCACACCAGCACCTCAGCAGCCTGAGCCACAAGAGCTCCCCCGGGTGAAATGTCAAAAGACTGCCATCATTTTTCAAGCAGGACCTTACCCAGCCCAATATCATCACAACTGCACTCCTAATAAGAGCTGTCGCTTTGTGTCCAGGCCATTAAAGTTGACTTCTTTGGAAAAATTATTTAGCTATAAGGCTTTTGAAGTCAGTACGGTATAACCCAATTACCCCCAAAGACACTGATATCTAGATTTTAGCCAGATGTTACACGTATATAGATGCAACTTAAAAATAAAAGTTTTCAGACCTTCACAGACAGAAATAAAAGACTATAAAAGCTGTAGGGTGAAATAAAAGCACCTTCTCGACCTGTAATAGTTACCTATAATAATTAGAACTCATTTGTCCCATATCTTCTGATTTTTTATTATTTGTAAAGGAAGCTTTCTGGTACTCAAATGGCTTTTTTTTGGGTCACAATGTATGATCTTCATTCCGAGTTGTTTTCCATTATTCACAATATTCATCATATTTTAACAATAATCTAATTTGAAAAATAAAGTTCAGGTTTGTTTTTTTGTTTTTTTGTTTTTTTACTGATTTTTACTTTTATTTCATTTTAATTGTACTTGCAGCACATTTATTTATTTATCTCTGTGTGTATTCCCTGGTTTTGTGTGCCGGTATGTGGTAAAGCTACTTCTAAACAAGACTTCAGACACAGGATGGTGCTGATCACTGTATACTACTGGAGGAGTGCTCTCTGATGAACTCATGCTGTGGATGAAATTGAAACAGGCAGTAATGCATGCAGAAAGAAGTAATATCTACAATATACAAGTAGAAGCCAAGGATCAAGAGGAAAGAGAAGATAATGCATCAAGCTGAGTTACTGAGACAACTAAAAGCCTGGGTAGATGGGAGAAGAGAACAAAGCAAATCATAAGCCCTAAAGGCACCAAATGTCCTCTCTCAAGATCTACAGACGTGGAAGTCAGTCCAACGAGTATGTAGATTGCCAGCATCCTTATAAGCACAGGTAAATATACCACTATAATAAAATTCCAAACATTTTCACATTTTATTTTCCATTTCTGATGTTCTTGACCAGCTTTTTCAAATTTAAAAGTTAAATTCCACAGACATCATTTTCACATTTATCAATGCCCACACCATCACCACCATTCCTAGACTTTACAACGATAAAAATATAACATGCAAAAGCATGCCTTAGTTTTAGTCTTCAGTGATATTGATTGCACTGGCAACCTCCTCCGGCATCCTTAGTGAAAGCAAACACTAGTGCATCTGCCGGGGGGATCTTATTTGGAGCAAGAGCTGTCATGCCCAGAGTACAAACTGGGAGGAGTTGCCTTTATGTCCTTAGCTTACGTCTTAGAGCATACTGTTTTTCCTAGGCCAGAGATTTCCCAAAGTGTATTCATGGACTACTTGGAAAATGATCTATCAAAACAAAAGATTGCCTTTCAGTTGCTTGAAAGGTTAAACAATTTACCATATGACCAGCAATTCCACTCCTAGCTATTTACCCAAGAAAAACCAAAATATATGTCCACACAAATATGTGTACACCAGGGACCACAGCAGCCAAAAAATGGAAAGAGTCTACATGCCCACCAATCAGTGAATGTAGACTGTCTAAACAATGGAATATTATTTGGCAATAAAAAAAGAAACGAAATACTAGTAACTGTTACCACAAGGATGAATCTTGAACGCATTCTGCTAAGTGATAAAAGACGATCATGAAAGACCATGACTGCATTTATATAGCGAAGAGGCAAATTCGTAAATACATCAAGTAGATTAGTGGTTGCCTGGGGCTGGAGAAGTACATGTGCATGGAGAAATGCTGAGTGACAACTCAGGCTTTCCTTTTGGGGTGATGAAAAGGTTTGAAAATAGACTGTGGTGATGGTGTTATGGTTCTCCAACACCATGGCAACGCAACAGCTAATGGACTGAATAAGTGAATGGATGAATTGTACGGCATCTAAATTATATCTCAATAAAGCTGATATATACATACATACATATTTTTTTTTCTGTTTTAAGATTGCCTTTGAGAAATGCTACATTCCCTCTTTCTTTTTTGAAATCACAAGGCATTTAGCATCTTTCAGATTCTTGCAATAAAGGAACTATCTTTATTTAATCAGCATTTCCTAAGTGTAACCTTAGTGTAAATGTCAAATACCCTTCCCTTCTCCTTCCCCTCTATAATGTGTGAACATCTCCCCAAATGAATACTTACAGAGAAACATCTTGGGACATACTCCTGACTCTTAGGGGAACAAATTTAGGGGAACATTACATGTTTCCAAAGCCTGTGATGCCTAATAATTTTCTCTAATTAGAGGAAATGACATCACAATCAAATGCATGTTGAGAAGGAAAGAATTTTTGAAGTAACAAGGTCTCCTGATCAAAGGTACAAGTTCCACTTACTTAAGGAGATTCCCAAGATTGAAGAGAGCACGGTTATGTTGAGGATTTAGCTGGAGAGCCCTCTGATAGTACATCTTCGCTTCCGCAGTGTCTCTAGTCAGTGTTCCAAGGTTGTTCAGGGCACTTGCATGGCGTGGATACAACCTGAAAAGTTAGAAACATCAAGCCATGATTGTTTAAAACCTTCTAATGTGGGCAGAGTTTGTACTCCACCTGCCCCAAGAATGCCAAAACCAAAATGATACACTGAATTCTCCTTTACTATTATGGTACATCTATGTCAAATTTTAATGGTCAACTATTTTTGCAGCAGCAGGTATATAAATAAGGCAAGGAAGCACATATGAGAAACATAGTGGCATTCAGTAAATGACTCCCAAAAAGAAATAGTATATGACTATTAGGTTGATTAAATTTCAGTCCTTCGAAGACTACAATTCCTTTCAATTGTCTTTAGTGGAAAATCTTTACAACCTCAGGGCTATTTCTGGCCTGGTGGGCTGCTGAGTAGCTGTCTGTTCATTTCCAAACTTATACAAGAGCCTGGGAGTTCCTCAACGAGGGCTCCTCATAAAGGTCTGTGGGCTGGTGCATCAGACCACATTACTGAGAGAGGGTGATACAAAATGGCTCTTCATAAAAATGAACTTTATGTCCAAAATGGCCCTCCATCTTGGCTTTCATTTTTACATTTTTTCTTCTTTCACTGACTACTATAATTTTAGAAAGAAAACCCTGACAAATACTTAAATATCAGAAATTGAATAGTACACTACGAAGTAAAACAGCCTTCCTATGCTCAGAAGCAAGTGCAAAGGAGAAGTGGGCATAAATCAGGAAACCATGCTAATAAAGGAAGGGAATCAATTTACTTAACTCGAAACTATAAGGAAGGCAGATTTGCACAGTCTCAGAGTTTAACTATGTCTGCTCCATATTTAACAGTCTAAGTGAGTCTTGCATCGCTGCCATCCAGAGTGCTCTGAATTAGTCTGTGGAGCTGGCTTTTAATACAGAAAACCCAAGATGACACCCAGGCAATAAAAACAGACACTTGTGCTCACTGAGTCTCTGCTCCTTCCCAGCCTCCTCCAGACCTTCTAAGAAGATCAATTTAATTTTGCCCAGAAGAGGTTCTTATTAAAAGGCCAAGGAAGACAAGTTGCAGAGCTTTTTTCTTTTTATAATCTTTGCTTAAGCCAGCACTTTCTGCATTTATTTGCCCTCCTCCCTTACACAGCTATGAACAGCCCTCGAACTAAGCAATTCCAGGAAGACATTCCCACTAATGATCCTCCAGACTGACCTAGGATAGAATCCATCCAGAGGAGCGCTACATCCTCCCAAAGCTTGAAAGCCCTGATTATTCATGCTGGCTTTGGTGACAGTGGGGAAAGACATATTATGAGAGCAAGTTGGGAGAAAGAAAACACACCAGGCCAGCACATGTGTTGCGGTTTGCTTCTAGAACTCTGGTCACCTCAAACAAGCAAACACAATCCGTGTAATAGTAAGGGACTGCTAGCAATATCCTCTCTCACGGGGCATCTGATTAGTTTCCACCCAACCACAAGCCAGCACTGCATTATTTATGAAGCAAAGTTGAATTTCATTAAAAGGATTCTTCAACCAGGACAGGAAAAAAGACCACTATTTTATATAGACATAGATATTGTCTTGAAACATAGACTCTGCTCTTGTTTACTGAAGACTTCGGCAAGGACAGAACTTACTTTGTATGTTTAGTTTTTAAATAAAAAGTGTGTTTGAAATAGCTTGGATCTAATTCAAGTCTGAGGTCTACAGAAGGGAAATTTCTATTGGAAAGATGAATAATTGAAGAGATGTCTATGTTTTCACATAAATTGTCAGAATAAATTATGCCCATCTTGACTTGGGACTGCTACAGATGCATTTTACCGAAGTCCTGACCCATCTAAAGCACTTCAACATCTTCCCTCCGTTGGGAAGGATGCTGAATTTCAGGCCTGTTTTTTCAAGACCAGTGTGTAGAGTCAATGAATTTTCTTTCTTACAGTATTATTCAACATTTACACTGCTTATCGGGTTTTCTTGTTATTGCTTTCTTATTATTTTGGTGAATTAGATCTAAAAATGTATTATAGAAAAAGTGTGTTATATTCTCAAATAGGTGTGGGATATAAAGAGCTTGATTTTTTCTCTTTTAAAAAAGAAAATGAGGTATAAGATAAAGTCTATGAACTGAAGAGAATTCAAGTACTGGATAATTTACATTCACAAACTCATTCATTTGAATATTTGAGGAATTCCTACTTTTTTAATCTAGAGCATTTTCTTCTGCAGAATTATTAAAGTAGGGATTGAGGGTCTGATTCTTCCATCCATTCCTAGTCATCTTATCGTTAAAGAATGAACATCAACAACATGCTAGTAGGAAATGCTCCCTGGCAGAAGAAGGTTTAGTGAAAACAGAATGAAGTGGGCCTAAAGGAGCAGGATGTATTAAAGTCTACATTTTAGAGAGCTTTCTTAAGCAGCAACTCGTTGAAACTTTCGAGTTTTTTAAGTAGAATTACTGTACTATTTTACAGTGAGGAGAGGGAGGCTGGGAGAAATTAATCATAGATTATTTAAAAAAAAAAGAAATATCTCAAAAGCTGTTGTGTTCTTAAGTGTTAAGAAGGCAGATGGCTCCTGTAAGTCTGTGTTTTCCCTATAACACACGAGTCACTCAACCTTCAGTGTAAACATACTGCTACAGTTAGAGCTTTCATTTAGAGTAACTTCTCCTTTTATCCTTTGGCCAATCCATTCAATCCTATTCTTACAGAAACTAGTTCTGTGACAGAGTGAAATAAATTCAATACCCAGGAAACCTTGCCTACTGAGATTTATCGGTACTGGGAAAACCTGTCTCCTGCCACACAAAACAGTCAGGGCACCTCAGAAAAGTAGTTTTATGGAAAGCTACTTAGAAACCACGTTGTGTGTGTGAATAAGAGATAAACATCTGTCCTCTGATCTACTGTGATAAGTTTTAACTTCAAGTTCCAGAGAGAAAAGACATAGACCACTAAGGTTTATTTCATTTATTGAAAATTTTGTGCCATCTGTTCAAAAGTTAAGGATGCTATCATTTTTCCTCATTCGAGTGCCTCATAAGGCATTTCATTGTTGAAATAATACTGCACGATGTACTCCAGTTTGCAATTTCCTTTAGGGATATACACACCCTGGAGTATTTGGCTGATTTCCAGCCCACACATTAATTTATTAGAGGTTAACTATGTTAAGGGGCAGGTGTTTATTTTCTATTTCCTATTGGGAACAACAACAACAAAAGAATCCAAAAGAAAAATATGACACTGGGAAAAAGACTTCAAATCTATGATCTGAAATTCACTGGACTGAAAATTATCCAAAGTGAACTTCATTTCAGGAGATGGTGGCATTTGTTCAACCATATTAGTCTCTGGCATTTCTTAATTGCCTGATTCCTTCATTTATAAAATTTGAGTCACCTTGCCATTAAATTACATCTGAGTAACACTGATTATGTTTTGATCTGCTTTTTTCATTGCCTGAAGACACCATTAACAAAAGCCCCACCACTTTCTTTCCATGCTGTACTTCTTCCCATTCATCACAGCTTTTGGGAAAAGCAACAGCAAGAAAAAAAAAAAAAATCCTCCGAAGTAATTTAGGGTAATATGACACACTCCAACCAGGGGCCAACTAAATTATCTGACCTCTCACAATGGATGACCTTGGCAATAACCCAAAAGGCCTCCACCTAACTGATTTTCCACGATAATTCAGAGTAAAACCCTGTACTATGATGTCTTCAGGAAATGAGTAATTTTAAATGGCTGGTTTCTCCTGATTCCTGAGAATCAGGAAATCTACTCTACATGTTGGGAAATGTACTGAATTAAATTCCTCTTTGCTCTTTCACATACAAAACGGAGAAAATAATTTAACCTTCCTCAAAGGTTTGGTGAGATCATAGTGAACTTTGTTTTTTGTGGCAGATGGATGGGAAATTGGACAATAAGTGCAGAGTGGAAAAATAACAAGCCAATAATAACTTCTAAATTGATGGGCAGATACCACAAAGCCAACGGTGACTTTCACTAAAAAGGAGACAGCAGGTCCCAAATAGAGTCACTGTGTTAGGCCCCATCAACCAAGACTTAATACTTACCTACTGTAGTTTAAATGTCTCCCAGCAAAGGAACCTTTTACCAGGTAAACTGGAATCTCCTGGTCAGCATGAATGAGGTCATCCACCTCATAGGCCCCTTCTGTCTCTCAAAAGAATGGGACCCTTTCTGAAACAATTCTCTCTTCCCTTCTCTCACTCCCTTTCTGTCTATAAAACCCTTCCATTTTATACAACGGGATCTTCTTTCTACTTGTTAGCTGGGATGCTGCCTGATTCACAAACTGATTATTAAAGCTGATTAGATTAGATCTTTAAATTTACTTGGTTGGATTTTGCTTTCTAACACATTCTAGCTGCGTGATTTTGAATTTCTGTTGTGCTTTAGTTGCTTTTTCTCTAACAATGAGATCACTAATGTATGAACTTCTGTGTGAACAAATAAGGTGGGGGGTATTATTATATGATTTTATACTTTACCTAATCAGCCATCCTCATACCTGTTCTCTTCTCTATGGATGTATCATCCTCTGAAAATCATCTTCACAACTGTCAGTGGCCTTCGACTTGCTCCCATCAGTCAAAATAACATGCATTATTTCCTTATCATTAACCCAGTGCACAGCCAAGTTATCTTGTACTCATCTGTTTCTCTGTACTGTGGGTTCTCGATGTGAAGGACGAGTGGCCATCTCCATTTTAAGAATGTAGGAGTGTTCTTTGTCAAGCTTTCATCCAAAGCCTACCAATCCTTCATCATCTGAAGCCCACGATCCCTGAAGACACATGAGCAATTCCCTCCAAGCTTTTCTGACATGCTCAACACCAAATGGAGTTGAGACATATACAATTTTCAAGACTACTTCCAAGGTTAAAAGGATTCAAAGTCTTGTGGATATTCAAAGATGCAAAATTCAAGGATTCGAAATCAAGGTAACTGTGTAGCATGAATGGCAGGCTGGATACTGGATCACATTAGAGAGAAACCAGTGGTGGGCAGGAAAGTGTGTCTATGTTCCTAATCAATAACTGCAAGCAAGTCAATGAGGAAGGATGGCAAAGGAAGAGGGTACATACCCCTAACAGCTGCCTCAAGATTGGGGTCTCCACTGGTATATATGTGCAGGCATTTGCACAGCACAGGATACTTAGTCCCACATAATGAAGAGCTGTTTCACCCAATGTGGTCAATTTTCCCATTGAAAAATACGGCTATCACATGGGAGAAGTGATGGGAACACAAGGAGGTGAGCGGAACACGTTGGGGGGTGATTGGAACACATTGGGAAATGAGAGAGCACCTGGGGCAGGTGAGCAAAGCAATGGGGGAGGTGAGGGAAGTTGACAGGGGCTATCACAGGCTTTGCAGCAGGAAGATGATGCTTTACCAGAAGCAGAAGCAATAGGTGGGGATTGGGGGCAGCAAGGGAGGACAGAGTAGGAAAGAAAGGAAGACCTTTCAAAGAGAGAAAGCAAAAGCAAACAGAATTCAGTAATCTGTAAACATTTCACTCTGGTTTAAGCACAGAATAGAAAGGAGGAAAATAGAGGGCACTAAGCAGGCCTGGGAAAGAAGTGATCCGCAGTGTCAGATGCTGAGGGCCAGTTGTGGAAATAAATGTGCAGTAGTTGTTGACAGATGGGTCCAATCATCCCGGGAAAGACTGGGGGAAGAGTACAGATTTGAGCACGGGTTAGCACACAGACGCTAACTGGAGTCTTGGGGAAAAGAAATGCCTTGAAAGCAAAGATTGAGACAGTCTAGGAGAGGCACCAAGGAAGAGAAGGGAAAAATCAAGACAGCATGGTATCCAGATTAGCTTTGAGAAGGAGGGAGTGGCATCAAGACCAAAAGCACTGAGTAAATGAACCCCCAAGTGGCCTGCTCTGATTTCATTTGTGGGTTGAAGGAGGTAGCAGCGAGCTTGGAGACAACAGATTAGAACTGCAGTTGCGGGGTAACACAGGGAGATAAAAAAGCAGATACCACATTTAATTTTCACTGTCCCCACCCCCCAAAAAAGCAGCTGAGAAGGAGGTAAGGGGAGAGGAAGAAGAGATGTGGAGGCTTGCTGGCATGTTTGCTGGAAGATGGGTAAGTGCTGGCCGAAGGGGAGAGCCAAGGTTTTCAAAGGAGCGCCAAACAAGCTCTGAGAGGTTGGAAATGGAAATGCGCACAGGAGAGGCTTAGCCTCAGGGTAGAACCAGCAGGGAACTAGGCCTGGAGGTAGACAGACAACTTCCCTGGAAGAAACCGAGCGTCTTCTGCTATAGAGGGCTTCTACTTTCCACACAGCACTTCAGAACCATTTAACAAATTCCAGGTAATTGAAAAACTAAATCAAGACAGTATAAAGGTATCGTCCTCCAGCATCTGCTCACTCAAGGGCCGAATCTGTGACCACAGGGCTCACCTTCCAGCGGAGGGAAAAAGCAAACTGCAAAGCAGTAGGTAGGTAGAGGGTGGTAAGTGCAGAGGAGAAAATGGAGTAGGCAAAGAAGGGGCTGGAGTGAGTTGGGAGGAGAGCGGGGAACAAGGGGGATGCTAAGGAGAGTGTCCAACAAGGCCTCAGAGACAAGATGACCACAGGGGGCGCTGTGATGGAAGGGAAGAGGTGTCCATTTAGAGAAGTGCTGTGGGAAGAGTGAACCACGAACATGTTCTTGCCGACATAGAAATGACACAGGGTTTCTGGGAGGCTGGAGGCCTGGCCTGCGTGGCTGGAGCCAAGAAGCATGAAGCAGGATGTGGGGAGTGCGGCCAGGAGTGGCAGGGTGGGGACAGCTGGGTGCCTGACCATCCTTCCCTGAGATATGGGTGTATCCCTGTGGTTGCTGCGCTGAGAACTGGGGGTGGGAGGAGAGGTAGAAATGCATAGACCCAAGGAGGCTACAGCAATTTAGATGGAGATGGTAGGGAGGGGAGGTGGAAAGAAGAGGTCGAAATTTGAATATATTAATACATTTACTGCATTGATCACTGCCAGGCATTTAGACATGACTTCAAACCTCTTAGGTGAATTACCTTGTAATATTCCAAACCTAAGAAGTAGGGTGCATTCCTGTTCCCAATTTGACAGAAGATCTAAAGAATATTCTGTTAACACTGTCACTTACTTCACAGGAAATCATACACCAGCCAGTGTGGTAGGTGCTGTCTCACACCACCCAGAGAACAGGACTCCCCAATGGCTGATACACAGGGAGGATATCATTCCATCAAAAAGAAAAAACAAAAATAATTTTGCTGGCATTGCTTTCAGCGTCAGGGGATTGCCTCTTGCTGGCTACCCGCCCAGCCTGCTGATTAGGGGATGGGATGCTCCCACCTCTTCCCAAATTCCTAACACCCTACCCTAAACCCTGCATCCCACTCTGGCACCTGTCCTGGCCTATCTCCCCTGCGTGTTCCAGGGAGCACTCTTGGTCAGTTTCCTGCATACAAATCTCTGCCTTGGATTCTGTTTCCTGGGGAACTACAGCGAATTTTTGAAGCAAAAGAGTGGAATAAGGCGAAAAAAGACAGAGAGAAACGGTTTTGCATATAAATGACAGAGCTTTCATCTTAAAATTTGGTCCAGAAGTATTGCTGCAATGTAACTAAAATTCTAGTTTTCTAAATGAAATAATGTTTACTTTCTTGAATCTAGTGACTACAACTGCTAGACTCAAATAATAGAAAAAATAGAGAAAGGATATAATTTCATCACCAAGAAGAAACAAAATTCATTTCAAGTGTCTACTTGTAATACAGGAAAGCATATTTAGACTGTAAAAGATGAAAATTTCATCTATCTCCAAGTGTTAAACCTGGCAAACAAACGGAAGTGGAATTTTAATTTTTTCCAGAATTACTGAGCAGCATGTAGTGAAGGTTCATGACCTGTGGTCATGTGAATTACTTTTCAGTATACATTTAAAATCACCTGTGTGAGGAAGGATTTTTAAAGTCTTCATTAAATCCTGACTTTTAAAAAACGTTCAAACTCCAACAGTTTTACAGACTGCAACTTTAATGGGGAATTAAAATAGAGTAACAGTATTGACACACTCAGGATGTCAGTGAACAGTGGTTAATTAGACATGGTTAGATATCTTTAGACTCTAATGATACGGTGTCTCTTCAGTTCTTATTCTTTCATTATGTTCTTCTTTCCACTCTCACTTCTGGAGGTCTAATGGGATCTCCTTGCAGAGTTCTAGTTATCCACATAAGAGGGAATATGCAGAATTATTTCAATGGTACTATTATCATGACATGTCTATTTTGTGCATTAAAAATCCAATCAGAAAGATTTAGCTCTATCCTTTCCCAATGGTTAGCCAATTAAATAGCAAGTGAAGATTTCTTTTGTATAGGGAACCAAAAAGTACATTCCTCTCTTTTGGGAGAAAATGGCCTGATCAGGAACTCTAACACCCTCCTGAACAGAGTTTTCTTTCCCTTCAGATTTTTGGTTTAAAGCAACACCAGGAGCGATCTCAGGAGTGGATGGGGCTTCCCCAGCACATTGGAGTAGCCTCAGGCAAGGTCCCACATATCCTGTTCATTGGTAGGGGGCTTAGATTTACATTGCATTTCATGATAAAACCATACCTACAAAAGAACAAAGCTACCTGGTGACTGAGGATTTCAGCTCTTTCATCAGGATGGACCCCTGCACACAGCAGATGTCCAATCCCAAGTTCACATTCAAAATCTTCTGGGCATGGGGGGCAGTCTAGCTGGGGAGGGACTAATTAAAGAGGAAGGAGGACGCCAAGTGAGTGAACTATCTTTAGGGGAGACACCTTCCCCACCCACCTGGACAAAGGTAAACTATTCTCAGCGCCAGGTACCGGGTCACTGATTGCCAACCCATCTCAAAGGCCAGTACCTGAGTCTGTGGGAGCACTTCAGTAAGATGAAAAAACAGTGACTATTGCCTCTAAAGAAACTCTTTCATAATTGTGTGATCAGATTTCCAGACGTTCCTTCTTCTCTGTAAAATATATTGAGAATACCTACAATTTAATAAACTTACTCTGCAACCCTGAGTCCTCCTGCTCCTGTGGGTTGAGGTATATGACTGCTAAGAGTCTGCTGTGTTGAGTCACACATTTATTCCAGTTGTGCTTTTTATTGCCTGCAATGTGATGAATGTAATAAAATATTTTTGCGAATGGATACAATATAAATGTGAGAGTTGTTTCTACAAAAACTAATACTCTGGAAATATTCCAAAAAGGGAAGTTGCTCAAAAATTGTTCTTGAATTAGATACGCGTGAGATCATTATAAAAGACTGGGGGAGAAAAATCCAAAAAATCTTAGACTGAAAATCATTTCTATTCTACTTTAAAGCATCAAAACTGCTCATCCCAAGCATGGCTTATGGATGTGGTTTTTGCAGATTCTGTAATCAGTAGACTCTTATTCAGATTAAAAGACTTGGTATGACATTAGAAGACTGGTAGATGGATGTACATTTGAAATTTTATGTAAAAAGAAACATTTAGAAGTACACATAACTTGCTTTCTGGAGTCTCCTTTTTTTAACTGACTTCTTAATCTAATCAACAAACCCCTGGACAAGTCCACGTTCAATTCAGGAATAGTCACTATTGCTCCTTTTGGGCTGACTGGATGTGCTATTTCATGAAGTGCTCTCTCATGCATGAAGGGTAGAGATATCATGTGGTCTCTGCTTATCTACTCCCATCATAAATCTCCTCGGTAACTCAGTGGCCAGAAAGTTCTTGAACATCTGGCAGAAAGTGGAGGGGATGGTTCTCATTTCCCAGCACACAGAACCCAGGCTTCATGGAGCCTGGACAAGGTGTGAACATGAGAGCTGCCCCTCCCTTCTCAGCAGAGCAAATTTAACTAACACCTGTGTTTGCTGAGGTCTTAATTCTGATATTTTTCTTGGATGATGTGGGCCCTACAGTGCATCTCTAACCTCAGCTGCCACATCGTTTTCCAGGAGAGCTGTCCCTTGCTCAAGAGAAATGTAATAATATGACGCACACATACAGGGAGGAAATGTGCAACTTCAGCATTGCTTAAAAAATGAAGTTTAGAAGAAGCAAGCTATTCATGTCATATATAACTACCAATTTAATATAGAGCTATTTTCAGAATTGGAAGCCTGTTCAAAAGAGACTGGTATAGATACAATCCTAAAGACTAATGTCACCATTGCCTTTGGGGTCTGTACAGTCATTACAACAGGAATGGATACTTGCTAGAATTGAGTTCAGATAAAACTGCCTTTAACCCTGCCTTTCCCTAATCATTCTCTTTCTGCTGTGTGCAAATATGGAAAATACCAGATGCACTAAAGTTGAAGGAGGGTTGGAGAAGCTCGGAGTGGGAGGAATCCCTGCCTCCGAATCTTCCACAGAGAAAGAGCACTGTCACAAGAAGACAACCTCCCAGTCACCGAGGATAAATCATCATCAAGGTGATGAAGAGTCCTGGTATTTTCCCTTTCCTGATAACACAGTGACAATTTATTTAAATAAAATACCACACACATCAATATAAAATTCACCTCAGATACACCCACATGACAACGACAATACTTTAATCACAAGTATTTTGAGTCTGGTCTGAGAGGATAAAATATCTCGCTAATGGCCATGCAGTATATTTATAGTTTTAATTGTTGGCTCCTCAGTCCTCAAGGGACCTGTTTCTTTCAGAAGCACAGTTACTGAAGCAAACATTTATTTTTATTGTTTCATGGGAAAGAAGCCAGAAGGAACCAAACAGCTACTATAATTCTGTGAAGCCTGCTGCCAGAGAGTTTTGCTTAATTTACACCTGGGTCCCAAGCTAGGCTGTGGGGTCTGCCTTCTTACCCTGTCTGAACCTGAGAGAAAATAGTCTGCTAGGATGAAACAAATTTAAAAATACAACGATATGCTTCCTCTTTTCTTTCTGTCAAGAATGTCACCTAAAATCATCTAACAGTCGTTAACTGGAAAAGCCAGAACACACTTGATCTGTGCTTCTGGAGAAACTGTCTATTAAAACATGGCATTTCCTCAGTGCACATATAATGCATGTTCCCTCGTTGTGCAACATCTGGAGGTCAACAGAGAGTATGTGGAAAACAACCAGACCATAACTTCACCAACCAGAGGTAAGTTTTGCAAACATTTTAGGGAAACTGCCTTCCAGAGAAAGAATATAAATCTTAAAACTATCTTTGAGTCCAAAAATTTATTTTCCTCACTAAAAAGCCTTCCTCTAATTATTCCTCTGGGACTTACATTTCTTGCAATCTTTGGGAAAGCATTCACAGTAAATTTGATGTAGACAGTTTACAGTTTTTTGTTTTTTGTTTTTGCCAAAGCGAACATTAAGTAATAGGTCCTATTGTTGAAAAGAGTTTGACTGATGAACAATACACTTGGGTAGAACTCTGTTTAAAAAGATAATCTAACAAATCAGGTCAGTTCCTTGAAGGAGGATGGTTTCAAACTAAATTCTGAGACATTCCTCGCAGATGTTTTAGTGGAATGTGTGATAAATCAAACCAGGTGTATGACTGTTAAACATGCCTCAAAGCAGAACAGTAGCAGGAATTTCAACCAAATGTGGGCTGGGGTAGCATGCAAACCACTAGAAAAAGCATCTGCACATCTCACAACATTCAGCAAAAGTGAGGGTTCACCTGCTCTACTCTGTCCACCTTCAGAGATGCCCAGGCTGTGCTTACACACCAAGGGTTCACACGTTTCAGATTAAGTACATGCACTGTGTGGGATCTTCAAGGAAGGACCATCTTGAAAGGCAAGAGTTGCAATTTAAAAGAGTATCTAAAGCGATCCAGACTGCAGCGACGCAGTCAAATTTTTAGTTTCTCTTAAAGTCATCTCTAAAGCCATATTTGTGTTCTCTTATCATGGAGGAGTACAAGGAGAATGCCAGAGCTATTTATATTAATATACATGTATATATATATATACACATACACACACAATATATATATATTTTATATATGTAAAGAGGAATTTATGTGTTTATGCACACATGCACACACATACATCCTTTTTAACATATTCCCAATGTGACAGTCAAGTGTCTTCTCATGTTCTTTCTATTTAATACAATTATCTGGAAATTTCATTTCTATACTCCAATGCTGTCCCATAAATTCTTTCCAGCAGTGGAGGCCTAGAGTTTTTCACATACATACCAGTTAGTGAGGAATAACTGGGGTCAATACCCATGAGCATACTTGTAACAGCGAACTCCTGTTTCCCTGAACAGAAATGTTCAGCCAGGGGCCACCTGATCATGAGGTCTAGAAATGGGAACTTGTACAAGACAACACCAAGAGTTGGAAGAAAGGTCAAGTGACCAGATTTATAACATACTTGAAACTGAGCCAAAAGCCTTGGAAAGCCCCAAATCTATTCCACCTTCAAGAAGATCATCAAGAGGGACCAGTGACCCAGCCACTGGGAGACTGAGGAGAACAAAAGAAAAAGGGCAGGAAAGCTGACGCCGTGTGGCTTACTTGAGGGCTGTCCTGTAGTGGTAGATGGCTTCCCGGTTCCGGCCTTGGTCCTTCAGGAAGTTGGCATAGTTGTAGTGGACCTTGGCATTGTGGGGCAGAGTCTGAACTCCAGACCTAAAATTAATTATGAAGAGAAAAGAGCGTCAAAGAACCCTACTTTGGAATGTGGTCCATTTCCTTCATGTTTTACTCATGATTCCATGAACCTGGATTTGACGTGTCCATTGTATCCAATGAAGCCAAGTTTCCCAAAATCTGTGAATTCAATGAGTTGCTATGGTAAACTGAAAACCATGCAAAGCTGTGCATGATTAAATAAGAATGACAACTGCATATGAGGAAGTTAGCAGCTCTTTATGGTCTAGTTAATTCCTCCCTCTCTCCCTCCCTCCCTCCCTTCACTTACAACCTTACTTTTATTTAAAAGATGAAATTGTCTACAAAACTAAATCATTACAAGAAGGGTAACCAGTAGACTGGCCTCTCTACTGTTTTATTGGAGATTACTATTTCCAAAAGCAGGTATAATTAGTCTGCAAACTACAGATAAGAAAATGGGATTTTGTTCAGAAAGGTTAGATACACTTCCTAAGCGGTCACAGTCTTGTCTGTTTGGCTGCTATAGCAAAACACCCAGGACCCTCCCGGGTAATAATGATGCTCTGGAGACAGCAAAAGATGGGCATGGAGGGGACAGTTTGTCATTTGTCACTGCCTCTTAAACTTAACCTACACAAGACCAGACAGCTGGGAATGGCAGAGATGGATTCTGACCCAAGGAGTTGGTTACTACTGTCCCAGAGCCCCAGAGCTGCAGGGAGGCTGGGGTAGAAGATTAATGAAAGCAGATGGGTTTAAGGGCTCTTGGAAAAGAAAACTCCTGGGCTTAAGCTGATTAAGCTGGCAGCTGGGTTGGGGGTGGGCGTGCAGCTGGATGAAAGAGAGAAAGGAGAAAGGATGACAAATGGTTTCTGGGCAATGAACTCCCTTCTCCCAGATAATAACCTTTCATTTCAATTTTAGGTTAAGATTAATAGGGGAACTCAATACCAAAGTTTTGAAAACTGTTGGGGAACTATGTTAGGTCCAGCAAAGATTGCCCCAACTTTAATTAGCCCACTGACTGGGAGCTTGAGCAGGATCCAAGGCAGAGAATCTACAGGGAGTGCTGGAAACCAACCCAGGGTCAACAGATCACTGGCAGGCATCAGACTCCAACTTTAAATATGGCTGCTTCAGAGAATCCAAATGCACCTCTGGTGGCTAGGATTTTAATGTAGTATTTAAAATGGACATTAATCAGAGTGAATTTAGTAACAGGGGCAGGATCTGGGTCACAGTGATTGTAATGGCTTAACAAAGGTATCTAATTTCTCTCCAGAACTAAATAATATCTAGTAATAAAGATTATAGGTATATCTAGAACTTCTTACATTTTCTGGCATACTCAACTTTATCACAACTCGGGTGGCAACTGGAGACTGTCTATTGTCACCAGACTTTCCGCAAAATGTGAATTCATTCATTCATTGGTTCATGCATTCTTTCATTAGCCCAGTAAATCTTTATTAAGCATTTACTATGTTCCTACCTCTGGAGGGAGAGATTATTAATACTTTGTCCTCTCTTCAAAAAGCTGGCTAGACACATAATATAGAGGTTTTAGAGTAACTTTGATTTCAGCATGGATATAACTGGCAAGTTGACTGGGAGTGAGTTTTTCTGCTGGGTAATCAGTGGGGCTGCTCCAATGTACATTTCACCCAAGGAACAGACAATTAGGCTGTGGACACAGGGTCCCTCCTACAAGCAGGGCATTGTTCCCCGGAGGGTAAGAGGAAGTAAGAATGTTCACAACAGGCAGGCAGGCCTGGGTGGAGTCCCTCAGATCTAGGAACACACTGCTTTTCCCATTGTTGGGTCTGACCTCTGTGCTCTCTCTGATATTTTTCCAGTCTCTCTCTCTCTTTTATATAATGAATAGTTTGTGAAAAAAGGAAAATAAGCAACTGGCCAGAGATAAAACTTCCAATTTCGCTGAGACAACTGTCTACCTTTCCCTTCCTCCTGGAGGGAGGCAACTCAGGTGCTTCTCTGAGGCCACGGTCTAGAATTCCCAGCTGCTTCAGGGAAACGTGTAGCTTTACACATAATTACTCATGAATCACAGGGCAAGAAAGAAGACACTATTATCACAACTATGATTCTGAAAAGAAACCTCCACAAATTCACATACTTGTAGGCTGACCATACGTACCATTTCTTTTTTCCATATTTCCCCACCATTCTGTCATTTTAATATAAATGTCAATTTTGCAACATTTTAATAAACAAGGGGCATCTTTAATGCTGGGCAAAGGAGTAGCTGAGTTGCCTCGAGCCCAGTTTGTTGAGGGGCCTACAAGCAGTGCCCCTTTTGTCCCGTGTTAGACAGCCCTTGCTGGCACAGATTGCGGCTGGTCGTGGTTGCTACTGCTGGGCCTGCCCTCTGTGAGGAAACTAGAGTTACAGGAAAAGTATTCTTTCTTGTACTGCCCCCCACACCCTGTGCATCTGTTTCTTCAAAGGGAGCAGAACACCCCAGTGCGGCTGAGCCACAGGTAAGTACTATGGGCGTTATCTCTGGCATCGTGGGGTTTATCCCTGTCATTGGTTGGGTTATTGAGCGTTTTTGACACTGGGCTGATTACTGGGCATTTTTGGCACTGGGATAGTTAAAGCAGCATGTGTTTTAGGTAGGACATTCAGAGTGGGGTCTACAGGGCCACCAAATTTGGTTTTCACCTATGATGTCAAAATTCCTTGCATGACCCTAGACGTTTGTATTAAATCCCACCGGATCACTTGCAGTTAACTATGCCATTGCTGATTGACATTTCATAGAACTTACTTGTTTCTGGCCTGGCTTCTCTGTTCCTGCTCAGATTGCTCTGCCTCCTCCCCGTCTCTTAGTTGCCCTTGCATAACCCTGTCCCATTTTTGCCATCCTAATGTCCTGTCTTGTCTCAAGGAAACATGGTCAGCCTACACACTTCACGTTTCTCCTTCACACATCTCACCTGTAGAAGACTTGAGAAATAACATAAGTAACAGAAGCCACTATTATTAGATGTATTTAGAGTGTGTAGAACATCAATTCGTTTTGTTGGCATTGCCGAATAATAGGTCAGGAGACCTGTCACCAGTTCCTAACTAGAAAACAAACATTCAATAACAACAAAGTACTGTTCATCCAGAGGTTAACAAGGAAGGAAAGTAAGGAGGACTTTGGGTTCTCCTGGGCTCTGATGGTGCCCTGACCTGAGGACTCACAATGCCACACTCAGGGCAGCCACATGAGGGATCTCACTGTGAATCAAGCGCTGGGGTGAGCACCCATTGCCATGGCTTCTCTCATCTCACCCCTTCAATAACGTATGAGATGTTTGCATTTTAGACAGAATAGATCCCACAATACAGAAGAGGAAACCGAGACTCAGAGAGATAAAGACCTTGTTCTAAGGTGACAGACTCAGGAAGTAGATGAGCATGATGTCAACCAAAACCAGCATCTGGTCAGAATCATTCCTGAAGTTCTTCAGCACATGAGGCCAAACCGAAGAGGTACAACAGATGAGCAAGAACACCAGAAGTTCACTATTATGTTTATATGGTCAGTAAACTGCCTTGTGGGGCACAGACATGTCAATGTGTCTAGCTATTATTTTTGCCTACTTTCCCCAAACAGGGGCAGTTGAGTAGTTGCAAAAGAGCCTGTGTGGTCCCAAAAGCTTAATATACTTACTATCTAGCCCTTCACAGATGAATTTGCCAATTCCTGGTGTATATTCTCTGCCCTGGGAGGTCTGCTGATCTCTCTGCTGGCTCAGCAATGCACAGGGGAGCGAAAAGAAATGTGTTTCCTCTGACCCAGCTCATATATTCTTCACGAGTTCATGAATCAAATTTGAGACTCTGAACTGGATGTAAAAAAAAAAAACCCTGTATATACGCATATGTATGTATATATAAACATTACATATATACATATACATGAATATATGTATGCATTATATATATACATAGATGAGCATATGCCCATATATATAGATATAAAATTATGTAGCTTATATATAAATATATATGCTATCTCTGTCTTTCCAGGAATTTTGAAGATTTTGGGGAGATTTTATCAAATTGTGTTATAATGGTATTATTTACTATAATCAAATATAAGATTCCAGGCTGACACTAGGTCTGGCTGAAGCTATGAAATTACTAACTTCCCAGGTAAGGATATCGGAATAGCTTTTTGTTACAAGAATTAAAGAAAATATACCCCACTACAATTATGACAGCGCCCCCCCCCCCTTACTCCCCCACTCCCTCACTTACCGGGTCAAGCTTAAGTTAGAAAACATAAAGCAAAACACAGGTGTGGCAAAGTTTATGTGCTCTGTTTATGTGGCTTTTCCTTGAGATCTGGGTTCAAGACCAGACTGCTTCTCTAGCGACCACTTTGACTTGAACATATTACTCTTGGCCTCTGAAAAGACACACGTGCTGGTCTGCACATTTGTGTGTCAGGGTCTTGCCAACAGAAGGGACATGCTGCGGGAGAAGCCCGCCTCTGCATGTACTGGAAATTCAGAGCACAGTGGGGTCTTCTTTGTAAAGGGGGGCCAGTTGGGGAGGCTGTAACATTGAAACCTGGATTTTCTCCCACACAAAGGTCTAGCCTAAGATATTCTGCAAGACAGTTCGTAGTCCTGCCCAGCAAAACTGTACCACGTAATTAGAGGCCTTGTGACACCAAATGTCCCAGGAATGGCCAGGGAGCTTATCATTGGAAACAGAGGGAAAAAGTGAGGCTGGTCTCTGAGGGCAGTGGCTTCTCTAAAGTGGATGTAGTTTTTTCTTATTCAACTTGGCCAGCTCTGGGCCATAGCCATTATGACAAATTTAGGTTTTATCCATCCCTCCAGACTCAGCTCTGGCTTAGAAGACAATGGTCCTTGAAGACCAGGTGGGTTGTAGTTACCTGCCTGCGTCCACCTCTGGTGACCAGTTGTTATGTTTTATTAAACTGTGGTCATATCTCTGACTCTAGTGACTCCCAGAGAGCTCTGGCTCCTCTGTGGTATCTGTCAGTGTTTCTGTCTATCGGTGTGTCTGTATCTCCCTCTCATGTAATACAACAGAGCATGGTGACTGTTTGAAAACCTTCCATGGTGTTTCACATACTATCCCATACTTCTTTCACATACTCTTCCACTTTATACTACACTCAGAAGCTAAGCACAATCATTATTCAAAACTGAAACAAAACAAAACAAAAACTAAGGCCTGGGGGATGGTTATGTAAGTTGCCAAAGGTCATATGGCTATTCACTGGGGGACTCAAAGTGGAGCCAGAAAGTCTAACCCAGACCCCACACTCCACCACTAACTCTCTCTTGCCTCATAGATTCTTGGTTGAGTGTCTGTTCAGCTGATTTAAATACTACTCAGCACAGCTGAATATATACAAACATCTGTTCTTGAAGGGAAATGAATATTCTTAAAGTCTCAGATTTTAAAAAATTTCCTTAGGATATAGATAAATTATATTAGGCAACATTTTTGAAAAACAAAAAAAAAACATGGATAGCTTTGATGCGCACATTACAAAGGATTCTTTCTGATCCCCAAAGGCCTCTCGGGACACAGAGACTCTTGAAGCACATATGTGCCGCAGCTTTGGCAATCAGCTGTCCGCTACTACGGATTTCCATCTCAATGGACAGCAGCTTCTAGATGCAAGGTCAATGAGCTTTGTGTGTATGTGTGTGTTTTTAATTGCTGGCATCAACTGTAGAAGGTTAGAACACTAACTTGTTATCCTTGATAACCTGCTCTCTGCCAAAATCCATCTCCAAAGTTGCTCTGATTAAGCAGTAAGCATCATTAGAAGACCTTTATTTAAGCAAAGGGTTTAACACACGGTAGACCCATTTTAAAGTTTCTCATTAAAGAACCATTGAAAGCAAAGCAAAAACCAAAATAAAATGAAGCTAAGGAATGAGGAGAAAGTTCAATTAATGAACTTGAGTGCCTCTGTGCTTTCAGAATGACCTCAATACTGGTTAATAAGAGGGAAGAATTTCCCTGTGGCCCCTGAGAACTATGCTGAAGGCAGTGGAGTGTGACAGACTGAGCAGGATCTGAAGCCTGAAAGTGACAAAAAATTATTTAAAAAATTCCCACAAAAACTTTACATGGCAACTGATCCCTCAGTGTCCGTTGAAATGATGGTGGTGGTCACCGTAATGACAGTGGTAGTGACTGTAATGAAGTGTTAAACTACAGAGTTATGATATAAATAAACCAATAAGACGTGCATGCCAAATTAATTTTTACTATTAATAATAGTTAAGTTGCCAAGTGACAAAATCTGATACTTTACTTTAAAACAGGAATACAAAGAACATTCATTTTTTCCATTCATTTGCTCACTCATTTTGTGCAGTCCAGTTGGTGCCCCTCCTGCTGGACTTGGAGTCCCATGTGAAGCCCCCATAGCACCCCAAGATGTCCCAACTCCCTCCATGAAATCAGAGAAGCTTCTCTGATCAAATCAGTCATCGCAGTGTCCTGCATGGGGACAGGGGCAGGCATGTGACCTAAGTTTAAGCAGGGCCAGAGGACTTTATTTCCCCAGGACTTCGATGTGAAGATAGAAGAACTGGTGTAAGTTTACCCCTTCATTCCTGGGAAGTTGTACTCAAGACAGACCACCAGATGCTTGTTTCCTCAGCTACGTGTCAGTTCCTACTTGCCCTTCGATTCCGGCCACACTCCTATGCGCTTCCTATATTTTGCCTTTTCCCAAGTGATCCTAACTGTTTCATTTGTTTGCCTCTGATGAAGTACTGGATACCTGCTGTGCAGTGAACCAAGTAAAAGAGCACTGACTGAAGTAGCCATTTGAGCCCTAAGGATGCCCAGGGCTGGGATGGGACAGAGATGGGGGCTCCCCGGGCACCCAGGCGAGGGTCACACTGCTATACTGAGAAATAGCTTCTACCTGACATAAAAACCTACCAGGAGATTCAAGAGTTTCATTTCCTCATCCACAATCCATGTTCAAGACAAAGCAATCAAGTCTCAGATCACAATTTAAGGTCCTGGAATATTCTGGAGAAGACATGCGCTTCTCTTCCTTCTTGCTGTGTGCTTACCTTTCCCTTCCCTTGTCTGAACAATGAAAAGAGGCTCATTGTTTCCCTCCGTTAATAGCTGATTTGACAGTGCACCGCTGAAACTGTTTCCATAGCAATCCACCGACCCTCCCAAATCTTCCTGTAAGCCTGTTTTCATCAGTGTACTTAAGAGTGAGCTCACATTAAACTTCACAGAATGCTGAATAAAAACCCAAAGTTGAAACCCAAATGAAATATCTTCTATTTCAAACTTCACCAAAAAAAAAAAAAAAAAAAAAAGTTTTTTTTCTGGATTAATAAAAATGACCAGACCCCTGGTAACCTCATTTGCTAGAAAACAACTAGTACATAAGCAAAATAAGTGGGAAGCGGTCAGCTGTCTTGTCATACCTGAATAGGGACTCTCTGGACAGCCAAATCTCATTCTGTTTCACGGTTTTCCAAGAGAAAAGCAACAGCAGCAGCAGCGTAGACACGGTCAGAGCGGCGGCCCCACTGCGGTTCAGCCACGTACACAGCCTGCTCAGTCCATGCACGAAAAGGATGCAGTAGCCCACGCTGCAACACGGGGAGAAACAGGGTTACTGCGGGTGCAGCGACGCCCCCTGAGCGTTCTGTCCCACATAACTTTTCAAAAAAGGTGATTAGATACAAGTTAAGATTCTCTCTCTTTTTAACTATATTTTTCTTTTGCTGATACATTTTGCCCAACAAAATTCTGCTAATTTTTGAATCAAGCTTGTCCTATGACGGAGAAAGACTTAAACTCCCCAGTCACACAACATTCACACAGCAGCTCACTAGGGCGGACACCAGCATGTTTGCAGAGTCTCTGGCATGGAAAAGCACAGGGTCCTCTGTGGGCTCAAACTGCGCTGGATTTCAGCAGCTCAGGCATCCTGAGAAGTGCCCCGCGGATGTGCCTGGGTCCTGAGTGGATCCTCTGACTCATGTTCCCTCATATCACTGGTATACCAGAACACTTTTAGCACCAAGGTCTGCAGTGGGACTTGGGGCTGCAGTGGGCCACATCGTGGCTTGGTGGGAGAAAGTCCCTGAGAGCTCTTATGGGGGCCTGGAGGGTGATCTTGGTTATCAAGGTGTATTGGTCTCTCTCCCAAGGGATGTGTGTCCTGGTTGGTACCACCTCCCCCACACTAGCCAAAGTCCTTCCACTGAAGGAAAATCCACCCATAGGCTGACTCTTGAACTGGGAGCTTGGAGCTCATGACAGCCATGCTTTCTTGGTACGTCTCTCACTGACTCTGCCCAGAGTTCCCAAACACACACCAAGAAGCACTCACGACAGTCGAGTGGGACCCTGGCGTGTCAACACAATGTTTCTGAAAGTCTGTGTCTTGGTGGATGAAACATGGTGCCTCCTGTCATCTGTGGACAGATGCTGCTCAAGCGCTGACTGGCCCCAGAAAAACATACACCTTTATTTCACACCATTATTATGGTGTGCTGCCTAGTCTAACTGTTTCTTTCCAAAGATGACAACTATACATTATTAGAGAATATTTTATGAACGATGTCAGTTTGTGCAAAAACCCAAACATTCCAATGTTAGTCAAACATTAATGTTCCAAGGAGCTCCGAATGAATTCAGCGCCCTTACTGCTGAATTATTTACTCATTCTCTACATCTGGCTGCCGATACATGAGGCACTAAAAATATAATTATGAATAAAAACACAGCCCTGCCCTCAAAGACCTCCAGCCTACTGAGACAGGTTGCTGTTGTGAAAGGAAATACCTGAATATTGTTGCTTCTAAAACAAACCTTCCTTGAAGAAAGTCCTTTCACTTCCCTTCTGTGCATCTTTCCAAATGTCTGTGCTCTGGTATCAAGGGTTGAAAGAGAAGACAGAAGCATCTGAGTTTTCTGACTTGCAGATCCTGGCAATTGGTTCCAGCTGGAGTTCCACTGCCACACTTCAAGTCTCTTGATTCCTGCTCCCTATAGTTTTAGGGGTCACTGTTTGGACAAAGGGAGTCAGACCCAACTCAGCTCAGAGGATGATGGTTTGAGCTAAGCAGACTTGAGCCCCAGGTCCTCCTATAACTCGTGTATTTGACTCCCACAAGAACCCTGCAGAAGCCTCGAATATGCCAGAACAGAGACTCTAGAGCAAATAAACAAAAGGAAAATCTCTTGCTTCTTCCACGACTACCCGCCATGTTTGACCCCCAGGTATAAAGATTTTCTAAGAATCTCGCACTGTCCTATGACTGACCGTGCTGATGTCACCAGCTACCAGGGTGCTTGCATTCATGGACTGCGGCACTTGCTCGTCCTGACCAGCCATTCCCAACCCTAATGACCCGGCGCTGCTCTGGCCACAGCCTGGCCTCAGGGCTCCATTCTTTCACACAGCAGATATTCACCTGACCCCGTACCAGGCACTGTTACAGGCACCAAGAACTTCTCAGTGAACAGAAGGACTTTCATTTTCTTCTTTGTGAAAAGACAACATGGGCAGGAGAAACAGCCAAGCAGCTTGTAACCTGGGGTACAATGTGTTCTGTGGAGGGAAAAGACGCAGGGAAGACAGAGGGACTCTAGGGAGGGGAGATGCTGAGATTTATTTTAACACGGGTGGCCAGAGGAGGCCTCGTGTGAACAAAGTCCTGGAGCGCACAGGAGGGTGCCTGCAGACACCAGCTCGAACTCTAGCTCCCTCTGGCCCCATCGTCACCTGCAGCCCGCTCATGGCAGGAGCCCTGCCGTCACCTGCACCACATCTCACTCCCCAGCACATTCTATGATTCAGTTCTTCCCACTGTGTGGGTCAGTGTTTCTAGTGTTTAACCCATGAAGCCACTGCAGAGCAGAAAGTTGACCTGACTGGATGAATTAGGTCACAATCAGTGCCTAGTGAGTGAAGATACAAACCCAGGAATTTCGGACTCCAGAGTCCCTGAGCCATCTGCTGTCCTGCTGTTGGATCTGACTGATGCCAGAGTCCCTCACATCCCAACATGCAGCGGTGCCCACTCCTTCCACACACCCCATTCATGAATCCTAAGTCGTTCCCTGTTGCCTAGAACAGCTCTGACAGCAACGTGAAGGAAACCTAGGATGCCAGCAAGCCCAGCAATGACCACGGATGGGAGAAGACAAGATAATGGAGACAGAAAACTGATGTGGTATTTGGGGTTCAGTGGTGAATAACCAAGAAAGAATTCACAGATGTTTTAAATTGGTATAACTTAGTAAGCTTATTGGAAGGACAGAAGATAAACACAGGGAGCAGGGTCCCATGGGCAAATAGAGAGCTACAGCTGACACTCTTGCTGTGTCATTGGGCTGAGAGGTGGCCAGATCTATTCCCTAGCCGGGCAGAGAAGGGAGCTTTTGAGCAGATTAAGTTCCCAGAAAAGAATGCTTTAATTATTGAAGAGGCAAAAGAGTAATGGTCATAACGAATTTTAAATGAGATAAGAAAACAGGTAGGGGGAGGGTTTTCTATGAAACTTTCCAGGGTGCCATGAAATGGTCCATGGCACTGGTTAAAGGGATCTATGGTTTCTAATAGTTTCTAATGGTTTCTTGTTTCCTGGGAGGGCTGAGAGCTCATCTGTTAGCTTTGTCAATTCTCACGTGGATTTGAAAATGTACAAAAATGCTGCATTTCCTTCAGTCTTTCCCTGATCCAAATGATGACCTATTTTATCTGTTTAGCTGCCTACTGAGTGCCCTCTATGGGCAGGGGCCGTGCTGAGAGCCTGTCTGCTACATTTGTAGGGCCTGGGACAAGGACAGCTCCGGCTTTAAACACATTAACTGATGTACTATGTAATTCTCAGAATCTCCATCAGTGAGGAAACTAAAGCTTAGAGGAGTTTAATAATGTGCTCACAGCCCTCAGGCTGCACTGAGCCCAATCTGACCCATGGTCCTATAATCCATCAGTGGGAAGGCTTTTTCTGCAAGGGGACAGAGAGAGTAAATATTCAGGCTTTTCAGACCTGTGGCCCTGTTCTTTCTACTCAATTTTTTTTTTTTGCAGCAGAAAGAAACTATGGACACCAAGCAAATGGGCCAGGCCGTGCTCTAATACAATTCATTTCTAGTAAGAGGCAATGGCTCATTCAGGACCAGTTTGCAGAACCGCTCTATAAACAATGGAAGGACAGCCCCGCTCCTTCCCACTTAGTATCTGGTCAAGGCAAGGGTGTCAAACAACATGATCACTGTTTTTAAGTCCTTATATTAATATCTGTTTTTTCCAGAAATGTCAAGCCATATAAAATAATCTCCACTTAGGTTCTGAAATTTCTGAGACTACCATATTGTTAAAAACTCAAACATAACAGCTCAGAGATGACAATGCTTCTCAATGACAGTGTTTCCTCTTTCATCATCTGCTTAATGCAGTTCTTAGTGGTGGTGGGTGAGTCTCACTCTCCCCTTGCTGGGGGCAGAGCAAGTCTTCACTTAGAAAGTGCAAAATCACACAAATGAGAAATGAGGACAGGCTCTTCTGGCCTCCAGGGAGATGGAGTGAACAACACTCTGGAGTTCTGGTTTATGTGGTGGAGGAAACACAGGTCTCTGAGGAGACATGTCCACACAGAATACAGAGGAGTCGACCAGAAGGCTCTTAACCAAGTCATTACCTGGAGAACCAAGGGTCAAACCCCACTGCTGAGTGTCTGAGTTAGCTGAGATGGAGATGCATTTTCTGAGCACAGCGGAGATGCCTGGGCTCATCTCCAAGGAAGGGGCTCATCATTTACTCAGAGGTGATCCTCATTCAAAGGCAGACAGCGTCTGGATTTCCAGGTGATTTTACTGACAAGCTGCTCAGCTTCAGAGCTTACCAGAATGAGAACACTGGCAGGGCTCCTTTGTATGGGCATGGTGCACATCTAAAGGCCATTTCCGAGAAAACGCAAATGAGCAATATTTGTCCTTTTGCACTAGAATGAAAATGTGAAGTCTTCTCTGAGAACTACAGGAGCAGCAAATCACTGTGTAAACATAACTGTCTCAAGGCTGGCCCAGAGACTCTTTTAAGGTTAAAGAAGAACACTTCCCCTTCCCATTTACATCTACCTGAAAAAGATGACAATTTTCTGCCTTTGGGCCAAGTATTTTATGATGTTTGCTGTGACTACACCTTTTGTTTAGTTATATGCAGCAAAGAATTATTTCCATATTAAGTAGAATGGAAATTCTACCTTCTAACAAGTTCAAACAAGCTACTGAGAAGATCTATAAATAACCTTAATGATCAAGACAGATACCATCTTACCACTTTATTACTTGAGAAATTGCCAGCCTTAAGATTGTTGAAAGGAAACATTCCTAATTAGCTTCATTCTGATCTGCTGAATCGCCTCACCTGGCAAATGACCTGACTTGTAAGATCTTATTCCCATCTCAAGGATGTTGGCCCCAAATGGTTCAAGTCCAGCCCTGGAATACTGGGCTCAGAACAGGCACAGCTGGGGCACCAGAAGCCAAGGGTGACAGCTCCCATTGGATTGAACTAGATGCTACCAGTTTCTGTGGGCCAGGATTCATCACTGTCTCTGTCCCCCTGGTTCCTTCTTCATCTTCAATATTTGATGGATGGCGACATTCCCCAGAAGACCGAACGTATTTGGAACTGGGAATCAATTCACATTCCAAAAAAATGACTCCAGTGTCCCTAGTTTCCTACCCTCGGCTCTGGGGGCTGGTGTGCCAAGCCTCTTTATATTACTTCTCCGAAACAGAGTACTTCTCGTCTCAGCATTTCTACGAACCACTGGGGAAAGACTACTCTTTCCACTTAATTCTCTTTCACCTCTTAGAAGATGAGCTGTGGTATCCATCCTCACAGTTCACCCACCAGCTCTAAAACTGACCATGACCCTGTGATGAAAAGGAGTCAGAAAAAATCCCATTTGCATCACAATTCTGACAGGTAACGGTTTTTGATCCTGGACAAATAAATTCTCTAGTTCTTAATTTTCCTTCCTTCCTCCCTCCCCTTGCCCCCCTCTTTTTTTTTTTTTTTTAAAGGAAAGGTGCAGGTAGGAAGGAGAAAGAAGAACCTAATTCATTTTTATTTTAGTTGTTCATCTTGGTTGTCCCCTTGGCCCCAGGACACCAGCAGGGTTTCTTGGGATGTAAGCAGATTGTGTCAGCTGAAGGTGGCTGACCAAATTACTACTCCTACTCCACCAGCGTGCACCGAGTTCTTCATTTACTTATTTTGTCAAAGGAAGTAGTAATTTTGTACCGCACACAATGCTCATATGCACTGAACAATAAATGCTGGTGGCTGATATTGCTCTTTCAATAATAGTAGTATTAGGGTATCATTTTCTGCTAAATAGAGTCTGAGGCAGGACATGTGGACAGCCTGTGTGTCCAGATGTCAGTATAGTAGGTGTATGGAAATGCAGAGATGTCTTAGGACATATGGGGTACAGTAGCCTCGGTTTCAGAGAGGAGGCATAAAGGACAGGAAACTCAGTCTGCTGTCACCTCCACTCGGCTGTATTAACACAGACCTGCCAAGCAGGCACCTGCAGTTCTTTCACCTTCTTCAATTCTTTTATGGAGCCTCTATTGTGCTATGAGAAAACAGACACACAAAAGGGAGGCCCGACCCTTGGGAGAGCAAGACTGTCCCGGTTTCCAGCAGAGTGGTGGGATATTTACGATGATTAACATCTATGTCTAGAAGTCACTGGTGTGAGACGTACTTCTCCCCGTGAGAAGCCAAGCAATAAGAGAAGAAAAAGATTCACTAATAACGGGATCTCTTGATGGAAGAGAGATTGAAAAGATAATATTTATGCTGACTCACACCCTCCAGATGAAGTCATGGCCCTGAGCAATGACACTGGGGGGCATGTCAACGACATTCCAGTCTCTCTTTCCACCTGCAAGACACATTTCATAATCACTGTAGGATCAGTATCCCCCAATGTTCAGACAGACGTCCCAAGACAAAGTCCAGAGCAGGTTCTAGCCAGCACACTGTGGTATGTAGATCCAAAGGCTGAGGCCCAGCAGGTCTTGAGAGAGCTATTCCCGGCACTTCAGACACTGAGAAACGGGAGTCACCGCCAGAACCCACCTCTTATCAGAGAGCCCTCATTTAAGCAGACTTCTATAGGCAAGGTTTAGTCACATGAAGTCATCCCATGGTGAGACCCCTCCTCTCCTCATGCCCACGTCCCTCTTCCCTGCCTCAGCACAGAGTATACGTCTTCAATCTGTCCCATTTACCATAGAATTTACAGCCATATAAACTCTCCACGTGTTTGTCACTAAATCTGGGGTCATCTCCTACTAATCCTGCCTGAGGTTACTTTGTTTGGCCAAGCAGCTCGAGAAGAACCTCAGAGGGATGGAGGAACGGAACTATGCTGACACCAAATTCTGACAGTGCTGCAGAACACAAACTTGCTTGGCTAGAGCTGTTCACTTTTGAGCACATGAGGTGAGAAAAGCTAAGAGATCTGTAGAATAAAGAGGAGGAAGAAAAGGGGTGGGGAGGAGGGGAGGGCTACCCCTCTGTGGCTGTGATTGCCTTTCACTTCACCAGTCCAGGGCGGGCAGAGCTTACAGGATTTTCACGTTATTTCATTTAATCTCGTATGAATCCAAATCATACTCTGTCAATTATACTTTCAAATCCTGGTTTCCAAGACATTGGTTGTTCACCATTAAACAGACACAGACACTCATCCTATACAACTGTCATGGTTCTGTAATATCAATGCCACAATCAATCCAGTAAACAGCTGTTCAAACATATCAATACCCTGTGCCCTGGGCTGAGCCTGACAGATTGGCCAACAGACCTTCAGCCCATGAGCACCTGGCCTTCTGCTCTGCTCACTCACTGTTTTCATTTTCTGTCTGTGTTCAGCTCTCGAATTTTATAACACATTCCTTGGAGACTCTCAGAAAAGCCATCCTGCTTTTACTACACCCTCCACACAGCACTCTCCCCATGCTGTCTCTGTGACTGACAAGGGGTCGGAGCGGTCCCAGGACCCTCCCCACTAGGCACTGGCCATCAGGGAAGCCCTCAGTGAACATGGTTGATCTCCTACTTCTCAGGTCCTTCTGAGTTTTGGGCCTAAGAGCTAGATGGAACAGTGTATGTCAGCAAGAGAAGACCAGAACAGATGTCATATGTCCCTCCTTATTCCACCCTATTCTGAAGAATAACTATAACGAACTTGGAACCCCCCGCTACATGTCCATAAATCTTCAGAAGGCCTCCAAGTGCCTGACACTACAGGTTTGTCCTATACCAACTTTGGACATGGGGAGGATGGGAAAGGCCCACTGACCCATACAATATGGTAAGGAACATGACAGGTACCATACTGAAAAGCATTAGAAATCTCTGCGGTAAAAAGATGACTTCTTTCCAAGACCAGATTGGGATTTTCCCACTCTTCACTCTCCAGTGGTAGTTTACTTCAGTCTTTTTCTTCATGGTGACCTCACTTCACTGGTTCCTCATGTAATAGCACATGACATTTCTTCTTTTCCTTTTGTAATTCTCCTTATGACAATAGGGTACCTTGTTTAAGACGACCATGAGAAAACACATAAAACATGAATTCAGGGCTACAACTATTAGTGAAAATTGAGTGGATATGGGTGATTTAGCCAACATATACACACCCTATATGCATTTCCTCAGAGGGCCAGCACACTGAACCCATAACTGGAAACTTCCCATCAATCTCTTCCCTATGTTTCTAGGTAAGTGGCTCTGTGACAAGTCAAACTTGATTTTTCCACCACTCAATGTATTGTACCATGGAAATTTTGAACAAAGAATCAAACTAAAAGCAAAATGATTAAACAACTGGTCCTGTAGGGTTCTTAGGCTTCTCACCATTGTCCCATACCTCCTGCTGTGGCCTTACATGGAAGGACTCAACAGGCTGGACCTATGACCAGCCACCCATGGGCAGTCTAACCCATGCTGAGCACCTTTTTAGATGTTAGGCTTCAGTATAATTCCTGAGCCTTCACTTGATAGGGATTGGTAGACTTGAGACCTGTTCTCATGGAGTGAACATCTCTTGGGGTTCAGCTACCTCCCCATCAAGGGGGACCTGGAATTACTCTTGTTGTTCCATCTCAGTGGCGAGAACCCCCTTCCTCCTGACACACATTCCAGGGTTCATCCTGCTGAAACTGAGCAGACATTGCGTTCCCATTCCAATGCAAGACAAGGTCTCTGCTCACAACCTTCAGGGGGAAAAAAACCCATGCTATCCACAAGGTTGTTCCAAATCATAGCTGACTTTCAAATAGTTGAAATTTGGAGCTGAAAGAGAACTTGAAGATCATGTAGTGGTTACTGAGTCTTAGAATTCCTCAAATAGTAAAATCCCCAGAAAGGAGGACTCTGTTGTCCCCCAGTTTTCCAAGTCAATGTATCCATAAGCTTCAGGACCATACAGTACAAATGGTATCTCCCCATAAGACTAGAACAGTGTTTTATTTTAATTGTTCTTCTTTCCTTAAATACATGTTATTTAAGTTTGTCATCTGAGGCCTCAATTATTCTTGGTTAGTTCTGTCCAAATATTGTTTCTGCCTTCACTTACACTTTTTTTTCCTCCCTCCTCTTATTCATGTTTTCTTCAAATAGCTTAAGAATTTGCTCTTTGGTCCTACAGTGGGTGAATCACTCTCCATCTGGCATGTGAAGGGATAACTGAAAATTCTATCACTTCATTTGACAGCTCTCAATTATTTCTGCCTCTTCGATTCTAAGAAATTTTAGTCCTTTGAAGCATTCTAATGTAGTTTTTATAAAATATAAAAAAGTAGCAGTAAAATTATATGCTTCTCTTGTGATAGGAATAAGAGATTAAAATTTCTGTGAAAGAATGATTTGAACACCAAATTCTCTTGACAGTTCAAAAGCGATCGCTACAACATTGTCACTGATCACCAGAAGAAAAGATGATTCAGTTTCTTCGGGTGGTAAAACTCTAGCCCTAGAGCCATGTGGTATAAATAGGAAGGCAATTTCTGCCCCTCTAACCACAGACTTCAAAGTACAACTGACAGAAATACAGTACTTCAGGGTCTTTTCTGGGTGAGGACAGAGGGATGCAGGAAGCCAGATGTCAGCCATGAAGGTGGAGTGTGAGGATCACTGTGCATCTGACTCATTCTGAGTTTTTTCTGGAAAATGGACAAACCAGCCCAGTAGTCTGATGAGACTCCCCCAGATCAATGGACATGACTTCTGTGTTGTCCATGGGCGAGAGCTGCAGGCAGGATCTGGCTCCATAATAGCTTGACACGAACATTTAATGTGGCGGAGGTTCGCCTTCGTCAGAAGGATTAGCAATTGAGCTTTTTACTTTATTTTCTTATTGTATCAGCACAGACTTTCTGCAAAAAACTGATGTTCTACATTTCCAGGAAGGTCACTGAGGTCATCATGTGCTTCTGGAAAACACAATGCTGTGGACACTGGCTGTCTCTTTTCAAGGGCAGTAAGGGAAGAAGAGTCATGCGGAAAAGGCTCTGGTGTGCATAAAGGTTGGCACATGTTCTTCCTACTTGTCAAAGACTCTCTGTAGTTTTATTAAATGTGGCTGGCATCATCCAGGGCTCTGCCACCTTCCAAAGGATGCCAGCAGCATCTGTAAAAGGTTCTGAGTCTGAGGAAGGCCAGTGGCTCTGGGCCAACTGAATTCCACCCTCTGCTGACATGCTGCTGGTCACTGCTGAGTAAAATCTTTCTGGAGAAAGTCCCCACTTTCAAAGAAAACTGCTAATATTCATGCGTTGGCTTGAAGTCCTGAGACACATTCTAAAGCCACATGATGGAAGTCTCCAGAGTGGCTTTCATCTCTGACTCACACTGGACCACATCAGTGCATAATTTTAGATGACAATGGATTCCACAAATTTGCCATCAGCAAAACAGTCCCTGGGGAGTTAATTACAAAGATGACCTTGAGGCAAGACTGAGATTCATTAGCGGTGCTATGACTCTCTCAAATACTCCAAGGCTTCCTGCAATCTCAGGCACTCTCCAAACCTGACTTAAAATTTTCGGATCTGTCATTAGAGCCGAGGATCTGACCTAATGACCGGAGCTCTTCATCAGCCCAGGTCTATGATGAAGGGGCACAGCAAGACACCTCCGTCTCCCTGTCACCTGGCTCTACCACCACAGGCCTGGAGGGGAGGGGCTCCGCCTGGACAGTGAAGACACAAATATTAATCCAGGAGAGACTGGGGAAGCAAAAACCCTCTGGAAGTGGAGCACTTGGCATCTAATGCCTAGATGTAGAACTTGGAGAGAAAAGACTTCTTTTTCATGAGGACTAGTACACTGAAAATGATTTTGGATGAGTCTGCACCACATCTGCCAAATGCAGCAAAATCCAAATTGGTTCTAAGAGGCAGGCATTTGCTCTTGAAAATACCAATGATTTATTCATATTCAGAACTTTTATTTTAATCCATGTCAGCTTCTTAGCAGAAAAAGGGTAGGGCATTACTTTGCCTATTTTAGAAAAAAAAAGAAATGAAATCAGAGAAAGGCTTTTTAGGATATGGCATTACAGGAAGAGCCTGGGGCACCATGATCCCACCAGCACTGGGAGGGCAGAAGTACATGGTGAGAGGAACCCTTTCCTTTAAGCATTTATTAAAGTAGCATCATGTATTTCATTGTGTAAGCTTCTCATGCATAGCATTATAAATCAAGATCCATCTATACTACAGTCAGTACACTACTAAGTCCAATTCTATTTTTCACAATTGATCCTTCTTTCCCTTCTGTTGATTACTAATTTTGGCCTTATATTCTAAAAGTTTTTTTTTTTTTAATTTAGTTTATTTATCTGTTTGGTTTCTACATATATCACATAGGAATGAAATCACAGTTTGTCTTGCTCCCGACTTATCTCACTAAGTATAATGCATTCCAGTTCCAGTCATGCTGTTGCAAGTGGCAAATTTTCTCTTTTTAGAGCTGAGTAGTATTCCATCATGTATATGGACCAGTTTCTTTATCCATTCATCTGTTGATGGCACCTAGCTTACATATCTCTTCTGATTAGTGTTTCTGCAGTCCTTGGAAGGAATCCCAATCTTAAAGGAGAAGCCCACATGTGGATGATGATAGCACCATGGGTCTGCACAATGTTTGCCCGTGGGTCTCCTCCAGAATGAAATTCTAACTTCCTGTTTCCAACTCTTCATTCTGCCTTTATAGTCCCACAAATTATTCTCCTATAAAAGTGTGCTGAATGTGTAATTTTTTGCCATCCAGAACCCTAGACTCTGGGGGATTTAGATCTCAGGACAAAAGCTAGATTTCTTTAGATCCAGAAATATTAAGACCTGATCACCAAGTAGGGTTGGGATGAAAGTCTTTACTGTGCCCATATCTTCTCCTTTTTCAGTTGAGAAGAATTCAAAGCTGTCAGTCTCAGAAAAACATAGAGTATGGAAGGTGAAACCCTCCAGGTTTCCACTGCTAGTGCTGTCTCTCCTAATACGTCACCTGGAAGTCACTTGACTTCTCAGAGCCCAGGTCTATTGCTGTAAAACGGATTATGTTATCGGCTACCCTAGGGAACTGATATCAACAATAATAATACTTAACATCTATTGACCGCAGACAATGCAAAACACTTTCTATGTTTTTGATACAATGGCCTCCTTTAACATCCGTGGTATCTCACAGTTTTGGGTGCTATTAACCTCACTTTGTATAGATCAGGAAACTGCACCTCAGAGACATTAAACTCAAGTTTGAGCCCTAGTTTGAGTGCAGGTCCTGACTTCAGTGTTGTGCTGTGAACCACTATGTACAGTGTGAATTTGCTCATAAAATAAATACAATATGCTGAGCATCGTGACAAACATACAATAAAAGTCAATGAAAGTTTTGATACAATTAATGTTAAAAAAAGCATTAATGGGTATGAAACTATTTTAAAGAAGAGTAGGACCTGTTAAGTGCTTACAGTGATGCCACTGTTTTAATCAGCAGTTAACAGACTCAGAGGGAAGAAAGTAAGCTTCACTTATTTTAGCCTGAGTTTCTCACACAGCCTTCTTAGTAATGGTGCTCTCAGAATACCCACTGAAGGAAGAGTGATCGTAGGTCCCACTTGGAATCCTCAATACTACAGAAAAAGCAGACAGACCCACTTTCAACTAGTCTAAGCAAAAACTTCCCAAGAACACAGGTCACTGTCCCATCTACCCTCATATTACTCACTGGCAAGGTCTCATCAGCCTGTTGTCTTTTGGGAATACAGAATACAAAGAAGCTGTGTTGTATTATTGTCTTTATTGAATAGCACATTTGAAGAAATCATCTTCCCCAAATCAGACTGAACACATAAAGGAAATCAATAACTGCCCTCTCCTTAAACCAAGTGAAACTTGCCCAGTCTTAACCTGTTAAGTATTTGATTTGGGGGGAAAAATTAATGTCATAAAATTCATTTATAATTATGTGTATTTAAAAATTTCTGAATCAATCCAAACACATAACATTGTGTTGACATTTAAATTAAGTTTCTTTTTATTAAAATTAAAAATTTAAATGTCAATAAATACAAAATGATTGATTTCCTTAGAGTAGTCCATCTTATGATATGTTTTGCAGAGTTTTCTCACCATGAATATGTATATACATATATCTAGATCACACATTCACACGGACAGATCTCACTCAGAAAACTGATTAACTGTTGGAAGTTTACTAAAATCCCTACTTTAAAAGTGAGAAAAACCTCTCTGTCTTCTCAAGGGTCATGTCTTGCTCAAGGTCACACAATGGATAAATGACAGAACCTTTTCAGACACATTTCCAGGCTTGTGAAAAGAATTGGGGCTTTGGAATGCTGACATTTGAATACGACAGGAGAACAGACAAGCTTCAGCATAGTTCAAATATTCAGAGTTAAGCAGCATGATGTAATCACACCCATCTGAATGCCTTTTATAATTTTAAACATTTTTCTTCTCAAGGACAAATTCTCTTGCAATTGTTCCTATTCTAAAGTAAAGAACAAAGAAAGAGAGGCAGAGAAAGAACCTAGAAGTTAATTACAGTCATAGCACTTAACATAATTAATACTTTTTTGCAAACCAAAAATCTGTCTAAAAAATTACTGTGACGATGTTTGATAAAACATATTTGGACAGAGGTGTAGTGAATGTTGCTGGAATCCTGAATATGCTACTGTCCATGTTTTGCATTTAAGTGTCAGCTCCCCTTGGTGGAGCTGCTGTCACCTGGAGAGAGTGCACCCCTGGTCCCTGCCTGCCCCAGGCACAAGGCATCTCTCAGGAATTGTGGATGCTGTGACAGAGAGCAGGTCTCCTAAAGAGGAGATGGTGAGTGGTAGTTACCTGGGCATGTAAAGGACTCTCTCGGCCACCACGAAACCCACCCTGAAGAAGAGATTGCTGGCTGGAAGGAAGGGCAGGACCAGGAACAGCAAGCCCACCAGCACCTCCTTATGCTCCAACCTCTGAAACACAATGGTGAAGGGACATTAGTTTTGTTGGGTTCCGCTTGAGTCTTGCATTTTCCAGTTCTTGTGGAAGCACTGAAAAAATTAGATTGGAAGCCTCTGGTCAGAGTGCTGACTTCATCAGGGAAGCCCTTTGGGCTGAGCCGCTGACACAGTAAAATATTCACAAATGCCCCAACCACACTTGTCAGCCAAAACCTTTGCTATTCACACAGGACAGCTGGAGACGCTTACTCCTGGGCTCCCTCCAGCACTTCTGCTTGTCATTCTGGCCCTTTCAGAATCCTGTTCCCCCAGAAAACTCCTTTCCAGGGAGTTTTTTCCCCAAGCAGCTGGAGAGATAGCTCACTAAGGCAGCCTGCAGGAGTTAACACTTTCCTCTCTGAGTGGAGCTCTAAAATCAAAGCCGCAAAGAACCTGCCAGGAGAAGCAGGGCGTGGCATAAAGGAATTTAACTAGGGTGGTAAAAGCTGGGGCACCAACAGGGGAGATTTTGAGCAGAGGGGTTTTCAGCACATCTCAAGTTAAAGCAGTGAGCAAGTATTAGTTCCATGAAACATTTCTGGGAGCAAAAATCAATACAATGATTCATTGAACTGAGAAAGTACCTTTCTTGAAGGTGCTTTGTTGTATCTATTAAGTTGTAAAGATTTTCCTGTAATGTGTAATTAACAGAAAACTTTTCTGTTTATTGCTAATAATGTATCCTAATGAACGCTGTAAAAAGCAGCCTGTATTTCTGAGTGTACATGCTGTACATTTGAAGACAGGCCACTTAAACCAAAGCTCAATGTACTACGGCAGCATTTTTTCTTTTTAAAAACCGATCAAGAAAACCATACAAAACATTCATTTAACAGTTTTAAATGTCATGAACATTTTATTCTATAACTTTTACTAACTGTAAGACTAAATAAAATAATTTCAAAAATATAAATAAGAGCCCCTAATGAAAACTGCTTCCATTTTAAGCACACAAAGTGAAAGGTCTTAAAATATCTTGAAATATTTGTTACCAGAATTTTATTAAAATTTTCATTTTACCTGAGAAAGAAAATTTCTGAGAACAATACCATATGAGCAAATATAATTTGGGCAGTTTCCTTTAAATAATTAATAGTTCTGTAAATAATGATCTTATTTCTTACCTAAAGGAACCATACCCTTTAAAAGATGAGAAAAAAAAAGAAAAAAGAAACTTGCATATAAACCTTCAACTTGAATGAATACAAGAGGAAGTTAGCGTTTCTATGACTCATAAAAGTGAGAAAAAGGGTAAAGAGGAGCACGTTCACTTTAATTAAAAGCTACAAAGTATCTTGGTAGTTTATATTTTGCTTTGAATTTTCAAAGCACATTTCAGTTCAAAACTTATAGCACATAATTAAAAATAAACAAAAGAACTTCATAAGAATCCTATGACATTAAGAGCAAACATTTCTTGCTACGTGAATCCCAGAGACGAGTGTTCTGTGATGGTGACGCCTCTTCCTGAGATGATGGGTGGAGGTCTCTTTATAGGTGCACTTTTATTTTTAGAACAGGGCGAAAACGTCTTTTGACTCTTTTCAAAAGCTGAAATGCCTTTCATAAAAGTATCCACATGTCTTCCCCATGGGAGGTAGAAAGAGAATATAAGAGTCAGAGAATTAAGATAAGGGTCATATGTATGGAGTTGGACCAGCTGTCACCCATGTCCCCAGCTGGTGTCTGAGCCATCAAGCTACCCTGGCCCCTCATGGGCTTGTCACAGGAGCTTTGTGGGCTGAGCTGGTAGCCCTCGCCCCACACCAGTCAGGCTCCTGCTGTCCTTCACTCAACAGAACCAGCCACCGGGTGGGAGTTGGATGTCAGGGAATAGTGACTCCACTCCTGCCCTCAGACACCAGCCCACAGTGGCAGGTCCTAGGACTACAGGAGACAGGCAGCTGGGGACAGGCAGGGAGTCTCAGCCTCCCCTGGAGTCGGCTATGGAAATCAAGGACCACAGTGCGTGCTTGCTGGTCCTCTGCAAGCTCTAGCGTCTGTCTCTGTTTCCTCCATGTGTCAGTCATGTGTCCCACACTCATCTGTGTGCACTGTCGGTCACATCACCTTCCACTAGCCTGGCAGCCCCAAGGGCAGGGAGCTGGCCAACATGCTCTTGGGGACTTGACTGCTGCCCAGCTCCATGCCTGGGGCTGATCAAACGCTCAGAAAGATCTGTAGAGCTAGCAAGCGAATCTGTCCCAGCAAGAGAGAGAATGTGGGAGAAGGAAGAGGGTCAGAGGGTTTCCTGGTGATGGTGGCCATCTGGTCAGAAAAATGAGTGACTGCTTAGGAGGCAGACAAATTCTGCAGTGATGGGAGTTGGGGGAAAATTGTCATACCTAGGGGGATCTCAGGGAAAAGAGCATATACAAAGCAGGGGATAGGATTCTGTGTGCTGGTGGGTTATACATCATGGGGGAGTCTGCCCACCATGTGTGGAGGAGCCCCTTGCAAAGAGGACATGGGGAGCTGACAAAGGTGTTCCTTAAGCAGAGAGGAGCAAGCTGTCATCTGGAGTTGATGTCCAGATTCAAGTGGTAGCCCTGACACAAACACTGTGGGGCACCTTGAGCGGGCTTGACATTGGCCCTTTGAAAGCTTTCCTCAACCTAAAATGAGACAAGCAGCTCAGGACCCAGATGACTGGGTCACCACAGAGATTTCTAGATCAGTGATGTGAGACGTGGGTATGGAGGCACCCTCCTATCTCTGCCCAAGGAGCTGGAGGGCATTTTCCTTTGTTTTCCAAACATTCCACTGGAGACAGTGACACAGTGTCTAAGCTCAAAGAACCTTTACTCTTTTATTTTCTCTTGCGAAAAATAACATTCATGAAAAACCTTTATTCTCAAGTCAAATTGATAACAATATCCTTTGTTTTCCTTCTTCCTCCTCCCCATTCAGTCGAGAGACAGAAAATTTTTAAGAATGTTATTTCTTTAAACTGCAAGAAGACCAGCCAAGCGAAAACTTGTAAAGTTAGGGGAAAAAAGTGTCATGGACATGGCTGAATTTCCTAGAATGAGAAAGACTGGGAGGGAATCCAGTTTCCTATCCTGTGGCTCACAGATGTGACAAAATTGGCCAAGTAATTTATAGCTTATTCAGATTTAGAGGAAACACAAACAAAATACGAATATAGGAAAAGAGAAAATGTGTGGCATTTTCCAAAGTACACAGAGTGAATTCACTTCTAGGAAACGAGGCACATGGAAATTTACTTCCTCCAAATTACAGTAAGGTGGGAAAAGACATGACACTTCAATAATAATACATCTGTTAATAATGCATGTTATTTGATGAGCTGTGCAAATTCAGACAGATTAATTTGCTTTTCTGAGCTTTAATTCAATGATCTCTTAAACAAAATAAAGGGTTGATACAAACTGTATCTAGAGGAAAAAATGGGTGTTTAAGCCATTATGGTAGGTTGAGTTTTGATTTTCTCTTCTGGCGTGGGAGGCTATAGGAAAGTATCCACCTTGAGTTGAAAAGAGAAAAAATCTCTATCACCTCTCCTTGGGTGCCTAGATCTCTCAGCCCCATGGAGACATATATCTAACCCAGCAGCTAAGGGAGAAGTTTTTTTCAGAACCATAAATGACCACAGGGGAAGTCAAGTGGAGACCTGGGGTCTAGCCTGGGAGGGTTCCTATTCTGAGTTCACTTTTCAAAGCACAGAACATGGTGAGAACCACCACACACACATACACACACACACACACACACACACACACACACACATACATTCTCTCACTCACTCAGATTCACACACAGGCACTGTGGCCAGCAGAGTCAGAGTTCAGGTGAGTGTTTGAGATGATCCCTCCCTGAGTCATTCAACACAGACAACATCTTTGCAGGTTGTCCCCTTCCAAAGGGAAAGAAAGAACAGGACTCATAGTAATTATCATCATCGTCATTACTATTATATCACCATCCTGTCTATAATCATACTGTCTCTCCCTGCTAAACAGGTTTCTGATAAAAGGTACAGTGCATTTAGGGAGGAAGTCTAGTCTCATTCTACGCATGTTCAGTAGATTTCATTCCAAGGCACTGAGGCATCCAACCTGTCAATCTTCAGGGAAGCGGATGACAGTCAGAGCCCTTCTGGAGCCCCAGGGGAAGGCACTTGCCAAGCTGACACTGGCCTGGTTGATGCTTATTAGTGTCTCCTTTTCAGCTCTGTGCAAGCATACGTCTTCCATTCGATTATGACTCCCTCGATGGAAGTCACCATCTCATTAAACTCATTACCCAGAAACCTGCTCACATGAATACCTGACAGTTATGTGCCACAGCAGAGATCCTTGAGAAAAGAGGTGTACCCCTCCCCGCTTCTCACGCTCTCGACAGCCGGTCTAGTGACCTCCCACTAAGGAGATGGTTCACCTAGGGTAAACCTCGGAAACACACAATTTGCAGCATTAATTTGGAGTAAAAAGTACTCAGTCCATTCACGAGTATCTTATGAGGGGTTGGCAGACGGCACCAACAGCTCTGAGGCATTGAAATCAGGAGGCGCACACATGCCTCTGGGCTTCCTTGCCACTCACGAGTACTGGGTCTCACATGGTCACGGAATTTACTTGTTCAGGAAAAGTGACACCCTTCACTTGACTGCAATTCAATTTTAATTTAAAATCAAATTCCATTCAAATGTGATGTTGGAGTATTTCAAACTTCTTAAATCTCCCAGAATTGATTACTATGATTATTGTGGAAGCTCTAACAGAAGGAGACAAGTTACTGAATCAACAGAATCTGGCTTAACAGCACTGCCTCAGCTCTCATGAGGGGTTTGTTCTAATTCCAGCTATTTGAGCTGGAGGTGTGGGCCATGGTAGACTCCTAGGCTGCAACCCTGGGACGGGTCCAAACGTGTGCAAATGCAAGTGAATTCTAACTTAATCTTCACGACAACCCTGTGGAGGTCAGCATCACGATCCCTGATACGAACTCTTCCGTGTCTTGGACACTGAGTTGTTGTAAGTACTAGCCAGGTGTTCTCGCATTACCTCAAGACCGTGTGCAGGCCTTCGGGTCTCCTTCCTGCGAACTTGGGGACTCAGGCTCCCTTGGTGCTGCTTCTGTACGTTTTAGAAACTTTTGCAGCTCAACACCTCCTACCAGTCACAGGAAATGCATCAGAGGCCCCCTGGAGCAATCAGAGCCTCAGGTTGATTCCAAACATCATAAACTCTGGATCGGCAACACCCCCCAGTGACTGACGTGCTCCCTGTGGGATGATGACAGGCTACATTGAACGAATGGGCGACCGTCTTGTCCTCAGAACAGAACACTGACTCAGGAGCCAAGGATGGGAGTGCGGAGCTGGTGAAGGGCAGAAAGAGCCTGGGTGTCTGGGTGACAATTCTGTCTGAGCGCTGCGCCACGTGCTGCCTCTTATTTCCTGGCATCCCCGATGGCCCTGACCGTCACTGTGGTCTGCATTAGGATTTTACAGCCCTACCCCAGCCTGTCTGATGGCAGGGGCCCTGTTTGTCTGTCCACGGACATGGTTCCTCTCCACGGCCACAGCTAGGGGCTGCTGGTTGACGGTCTGCGCCGTGTCTTCATCTGGTAGGTGTTGCCTTTGTTGGTGGCTCCACTAACGCTGCTACAAATGGTCACTTTACAAGCTCTCCGCTCGACCTCACCACGTGTTTCCCACCAGAACTCCTGAGTCTGGAGACAAAGCAGAGAAGTGGATTCCAGGCGGGGTGGGATGCTGGCTCCCGCTCGCCCCTGACTTGGCCCATCATGGTATTTTGGTGTTTCCATTACATTTCAGCGCTTGAATGATCCACCCTTTTTAAGACCACTGAGGTTACAGACACTTATTTATCTATTTTTTAAAGGGAAGGTGCAGGAATGAAGGTGAGTAAAGGCAGGGAGAGGAGGAGAAATGCTTTATTTAATTTCTTTGTTCATCTTGGCTGTTCAACCAGCTCTGGGTCTCAAACCTAGGTCCTTGGGATGTCTGTGGACTATGTGCAGTGGCCTTATCCACTGGGCTACCAGGGTGAGTTCAGGTATTTTTACATGTTGTATAAAAAGCACTGAAGATAAATACCAGCCTGAGAGCACTTTTTATCTGACAAAGGAGATTGAGACCAGTCTCTAACAACTTTCTCAGCTGAGGAAGTTCTGCATTTTCCCTGCCTTTGTGTATCAAGTTCAACAGACCACTTCTTATGACTCAACCACGGTCTAGAATCTGAACTCTGCAGGAGGCAAGAGGAATCTGGGGACAGAGTTCGAGGCAGAGAGAATAGGAACAACTGAAAGTGGACCTCAGCCCCATCACAGCTGCCAAATCCTCAGGGAATGACTCAACCGGGACCCTGAGTTAGGTTTCCAAACACCAAGCACGTGCCTCCATGACACAAGCATAGTTCACATTCGAACATCTTTCCCCCTTGTCAGAAGCCAGGGGCAAGCCTGGGCTGGGACAGAAGGTGGCTATGGTTTGCTACCAGTGGCAGGGCCACTCGCCCGTGCACTGCTTGGCCTGAGCTGGTGGTATCATTTCTTCCCTTGCACACAGGGAGAAACGATTTTAAAGGAGACCTGAATGAAGACATTCACAGCCCCTGAGAGACAGAAGCAGATGTGTACACTCTGAGTCTTCTCTGAACCAACTTCAACAGACCAGACTGTTCCCCGGGATGCCTGCCGGCCCAGGAATGAGCCCAGAGTGGAGGCAGGTTGCGGCTGGAGCATTTATAACCTGACTTTATAAACTTCTGGTGCTGGAGTCTGGGCTTCATGATGTTTCCCCCACTAAGGTTTATTTTTTGATTTATTTTTAATCAACAATCTGATTTGTCCTGCCACGGCTAGTTTCTGAGACTGCAGCTCCTCATCTGACAAGAGCCCATGATAATAGGGTTAAATCAGGTAGAGAGTGAGGTCTGAGATTGCTTTATTCTAAACTGGGAGGAAACTAATTCATATTGCTCTTGGGAAATACAAGTCATATCTGTGCAAGTGTGTTTTCAGTGTTTGAAGAAAACTAAAAACAACAATCTTTTAAAAGGAACTTCAGAAGGGGCATGATGGGAAGATGTCTAGAGCACAAAACGCCACCCCCTTAGTTAATCGGGCTTTGGGAAGGAGTAATGGGAGTTAAGTAAATAGAGAAATGTTGCTCAAGGAATCTTTTCTTGGTTTAAATGAAACTATTACAGGAATTTACAAAGAAGTCAGAAAACGAAACTGGAGCTGTCACTAGAAAGTCACATATTAAAAAAAAGAGTGAGGAAGATTAAAGAGATGCAAGGATGGTGTATGCAAGATATCTTCTAAGGTCGCGTTCGACTAGCTGATGACACCACAGAAGGGGGCACACTTTGGAGACATTCAGAGCCGTGGAGCTGTGAAGGGTAGAGCATGAAATCAAAACCATCTTAGGCATCTACCATATGCCAGACGTGTGACTTAAGCTGTCCCACTGAAATGTCATTATAATATTATCATGTAGATAACGGTCCCAGTTCTGCAGATGAGAACAGAGACTCAGAGGGCTTGAGACACTTACCTAACTTGATCTGATAGAGGGAACAAAGGCTTCACAGGGAGGTCCGGATCACTCCAAAGCCTGTCCTGTCCACAGGGCAGGGCTTTGAAATCCAAAGCTCATGTCAAGTTGGAGTGCAGGGGATTTCAGTCCTTCACTGTCTCCTGATTTTGTAGCAGAAATGCATGGACAGCAGACAAAACTTATCAGTTTGGAGGCTGCCCAGCAAAGCCCTGCTGAGGTAATGAGGGAATCTCATCTCACTGGGGGCCTTTGGCTCCACGGTGCAGATAAAGGGAGACCAGTGCCTTACAACCCATAGGGATGCAAGAGGGTGCCTGACGAAGAATATGGGTGCCTATCACAGGGTTTGAATGAATGGTTTCAGGCGACCCTGACTTCCAAGTTTAGGTATAGAAAAGTAAAAAGACATTTAGTAATCTTCACTCTTAAACAATTAAAGAAAGGCATTTACTTGTACAGTAGAGCTTCTGAGAGAATTTCTATTAACAGTGGATTTGATTCCTGTTATCTATAATTGTACTTATCCAAAATAAAAAATGTCTTCTATAATCAAAACAATCTGCATCTCCTTGAATCAGACCCACTTTCCTTCTTCTGAAACAGATGGTGAGAGAACCCTGATGGATCATTTTGTTTCATCAAAAGTTGTTTAAAAGCTCCTTTTTCCAATTAATGAACATTATTAAACAGTGCTCTTTCTTCATTCTTAACTGTGCATTCAAAGGGCCTACCTACCACGGTTTGAGAGGGCATATTGAATAGACTGATGGCTGCCGCAAAGGATGGAAACAAAGGCCCTGCGTTTTAAAATAGTATCAAATACTTGTTACCTTCCAAGTTCAGACATTCAAAGACCTATCATCATTCTCTTTAAGATTACTTTTCACTAGTAACAACATAAACCTCTAAAGTGTTTATGAGGAAGGTCATATGATCTGTGTGAGGCTTGACCTAAAGACAAAGAATTTGACCACAGCATCCCTAATTGGGAGTCATTTTTTTCCTTTGGGAAATTCTTGTAAAATAGAAAAAAAATGGTTTAGACTGAAAAAAAACAAAGGGTTTCTCCAACAAGCCTTAGTACTGAGTCATTCCCCAGTGATGACACTGTCAGAGTGCATTGGTAACAGGCAGGACCTAAGAGTTAACTGGCCAACGTCACCTGAACCAAGAGTGACTGGGGTACAAGGGAACAGGAATAATTTCAAGGCGATGCCAAGGGAGGCTGAGATTAATAAATGTTCTTCCCAATTAGTTACTTCTCAATGCCTAATGCCAGAATACTGGGTTACCAACTGACTTAAGTCAATTAGGCCCTGTAAAGCTGCCTGGTTCTTTTGTTAATACTGTGGCTTCTGGCCCTTAGAGACAAAGGGAATATAAAAATGCAAGTTTTAAATTATTCCAAAAATGTACCATTTATTAGCAAACAGTTACCTCCTGGCATATCATGGAGTTCTAAGAAGCCCTGTCTCTGTCCCCTGACAACAACCTTTCTTGAAAGAACTAAATTCTAAGATAAGAATAGCTCACCTTCTACTCAGGGGAGGTAAAGGGTACTTCTTTTTTGTTTTTAATGTATTTTTATTGTAGTAATTATTCTACACATTAAAATAATTTCCTTTGTATAGGTTCCCCATTTCTTAGATATATTTCAGCACACCATGCCCTCCATCAAATCACCAGGTGTTCTCCTTTGTCCAGTGGGCTCCGCCACCATTTGCCCCCTCCCGCCCCATTCCCTTTTGGCAACCTCAGATCTGTTGCAGATGTTTCAGGGTTGCTTATGTTTCATCTGTTCCTTTGTTTTGTCTATTCACAGTCTACCTATGAGTGAGGTCATCTGGTATCTCTTTCCTCTTCTGACTTGTTTCACTTAGCATAATCTCCTCTAGTTCCATCCATGTTGATTCAAATGACAGGGTTTCATCTCTTCTAAGGGCTGTGTAGTATTCAAGGGTATTTGTTAATATGTCTTCTTTTAAATCAACAGCTACACAGGTGAAGAGACAATTTTTAACTTTCTCCGATAACAGAGAAAACCATATATGGAGAATAGATGTGGCATCACTTTGGTCTTACTTTGGAAACTGCCAATTCATGTACTAAAGGATCTATTGTTATAAGTCACAGTGATCATATGAAATGTCCACACATGCTCTTCTAATTACAGTTTCAAAACAATGAAAAACAAGATTCCATGGATGTTTCAAGGGCTTACTTTTCACCTGTTACTGACTGATTGGAAACTAACTCTAAAAAACAATGGTTTCGAAGGACACTTTTTCAGGTGTTATTGCTACAGGAATAATAATATGAGAATTCTTTTGCTGATGCTATGATAGTGGCTATTGTTTTGAAGGTCCAAACATGGCAGGCAAGAAAAAGTTTAACCACTGCCCAGGATTGGACTCTTGACATTCACTTATCCACCCACCTTCAAAAAGTCAACACTTGCTAAAGCATGATACAAGAATCCTGCAAAATGCCCCTAAAAAGAGCACCAAATTCAAATTAATTTGAGAAATGCCATTTACTGTACACCCCCAGGAAGGAACTCATAAGGCTGCTTTGAGCACAATAAAGGCATCTTGAAATCTTCTGTAAGGACTTAAGTTTAATGTTTAAAAATCTGTGCTACTTTATATAAGGTAATCTAACCTAATGGCCTCATGATACTAAAAAATACAAGTATAAACTGCTCAAGTAGAATGAATTTAAAGCAAAAAGTTTCCATTGTAGGTGTTTCTATATTTTGCCACCCAAAATCATCTGTTTGCTAAACAGAATATTTTCCCTGCCTCTTAGAGCCTTCATGCTACAGCTGAAACACATTTTCTGTTGGTCATCTTTGATACAGATCAGGAATAGTTGGCCACCATTTTTCAAGTTAAAAAAAAAAATCACTGTCCATTTAAAGAAAAAATTTTATATTAAGTATAGTTTATTAAAGTTCTACTTATTTATAATTTTAAAATGTGATAACTATAGAACATAAAATGACATGGCACTTGCATTATATATCTGACATGCAAAAAATGACTCCAGAGCTTGTTCAATGTTCCCTCGAAAGCAAAACTAACCCAGTTGACATACACTGAAGGAAAGGACTTGAAAGATGTCTACCTGCTACTAAGGTCCTGGCTTTGCTGCTTCCTCTTCATAGAGACTGAGGGAGATAGCTTTTTCCACTGTTATACTAAATAATCATATGTTGAGTATCAGTACCCAGAGAAGAATTAGTCCAAGGATAAAAGTCATCCAGTCTCCAGTTGACAAAGTCATTTCAATAGTGGACAGAATATCCTAATATAAGTTGAAACCACTTCATGAACAAGTATTCCTATTATACAAAGTCGTTCTTAGGCAGCAGATTCAAAGACATTTCAAGAAAAGACAAGATATCCTTTAACCTTCAGAAATAACTTAACTTCTTCAGAGAAGAAATGAGACAACCCCATTTAGAGAACTTTATGAAGCCATCCATCGGCACAGTCTTGGCTCCAGCCAGGATAAGTTATAAGAGCAGCAAGGTTGTTGGCAGGTGAGAGGCATGTTTAAGTCACACCTGTTTGGAAGGATAACTCTCTCAAGGTGGGAGGATGGGCCAAAAGGGCAGGAACCAAGCTCTTCAAGGAAGCTACTAGGCTTTAATCTCTCTTAGTCTCCATTCTCAGCATATTGCTTGGAATCACTGATGGTTAATTATCAAATATGTAAAATTTTATCTTTCTTTGCTCCCCAAAGGCATCATTCCTGTACTTACCTATTCCCTACATCTATTCTTCTTGTCCCTAATGCTTTGTCAGCTTTTAAGACTAGCTTCCATTTCCAGGTCACGGCTCTATAGGGGGAGGGGGAGCCTGTGATGGATCACACTACCAGGGCCCTGACCTCTGCTCAGAGACACAAAACTACGGGGCATCGAGGAATCCCTGGACAGCTTTACTGAAACTCACTGGTCTTGTCAAAGTACTCTTGAAGGCTTTCCCATCTCAGCAACAGTTCTCCTGGTGAGACAAGTTGTTGATTATTCACTCAATCTACCAGTACATATTGCTGCTGAGCCTTTATACTCTTTGGGCATTGTGCTCATAGGCAATCACTTTAAGAATTTGGCAACCAATCATTTCCGCCTCCTTTGTATTTTCTCATCATTATTCTAGGTTCTTTTTAAAGAGCATCCATTAGCAAAAGAGGCATCCACACACACACACAAAAATCTCTGCCCTTACAGAGAGGATGAAAAAAAAAATAAGCGAGACAAGCCTGGTAAGGGTGTCTCCAGCACAAGGTGGAGAAGTGGGGAGGGAGCACCTGGCTTAGACCTTCTGGAGAAGAGGAAGTCAACCTCAAATCATTTCATGGTAGAAAATAAGCTGAGGAAGGAACAAGAAAGTGAGGTGTGATGGGGTGGGGTGGGGCTGGAGCTATCATAAAGGTTACGATATTTTCTTTGAGAAATACAAGGGACCACTGGAGGAGTCAATCAGCACAAGGACAGCACCTGGCTTACATTTAAAAAGACTCATTCTGGTCACTGTATTGAGAATAGACTGGACACAGGCAGGGAGACCAGCTCTTTCCAGGCCAGTCATCCAGAGAAAGACAGGGTGACTGGGACCAGGGGACAACAGAGAAAAGGTCAAATTCTAAACAGATTTGAAAGGAGAGTTAATAGGATTGATGAATTGGATCTGATATCAGAAAGAGACAATGGAAACAGGGAAACACCAAGATTATAGCTTGGAAAACAAGTTAGAAAGTTCTGGAATGGAAAACACTGTTGGGAAAACAATGACTGGACAAGGTCAGGAGTTCAGCTTTGGAAAGTTGACTTTGAGACATCCATGTGGAAATGTGTTCAGAGCACATTTTCCTTCCGGAACCACCCCCCTGGCCCCGCCCCCAGTACTATACACGTCATTTAATTTATTCTTCTTGTACTTCAAGTGGGAAAGAAGTTTGAAGACCTCATCATATTTTGATGCATAACAATGTAACATAAATATTAAAGTTCATATTACCAGTTTGCTTTCTTTTTAATATTCCTTGTATCTTTAATCAAAGCATGCTTAAAATTAAGGAATTTTAGTTACTTTATTTTATTGGGGATGGATGTTGAGTCCCCCAGGTTTTACTTATCAGAATTGTCAGCCCTTCAGACACTCACCATGCGTTATACGTATATCAAATCCCTAAAGAATTTGGCATTCAATCACTTCTGTCTCTTTTGCATTTTCCAACAAAAGCAAGCGATTTCCAAAGGGCTTTCTGTGTAGAGGGACTTGTTACAGCTACTTTTATCTCACAGAGTTCTAATCATATATTTCTTGATTTTTGTAGAAGATGGAAAAAAGTGTGCTCCTGTAAATAGACGTTTCATGTTCTGAATGGAAATATAAGGGGCAGGGTGTTTCGGGAGTTAAAGAAATGTCTTTTGGCTCCTCCAGAGTTTAAAAACAGCCAGAGGCTCTGTAAGGCTAAGTGGTAATGAGTTACTTTTATGAGCGCATGGATCATGAAGTCAGAGTGCTAAAAGTGAAGATTATCACTCAAAAGGTGGCAATTATTCTGAGTAAAAGCAAACAATAATCTAGACTATGAATCTAGCTGAGAATCACAAAGCAGCAAATCAAGAAAAAGAAATAAAGCTGTTACAGATGCCTGAAAACTTCCTTTTTCCATTATGCAACTATCTAACTCTTCCATTAATAAACCCTGCAAGTCTTCCAGCTAAGGTATAAATACCAGAGGGAAGGCAAGTCATTTTCTTATTAAAGAGTTTGTCTTATGAAAACGTAATTGCCCTGCAAAGGCAGAGAATTATTTAATGATGTGAAAAAATCCTGCCAGATCTAGATCAAAAGCCAGCAGAACACCCCAGACACAAGCGAACTGCTCCTTACAAGGAGCAGAAGGAGGGTGTGTGTAAGAAGAGGATGCGGAAAGGGAGGCTGACTGCACAGGAGACCCTGGTACTGTGCACTAAAGGAACACCTTGGGAAGACTGCTCAAGGACCTCAAGTAGTCACAGATGAAAAGCTGTATTTCCAGTATCTCTTTTGCTCCGACACCTACCACCCAGTGGAATGGAGGAAATGATTTTCCTAGAAACTGCCTGTTTTTGCTCCTCTTTGATATGCCTTAAAAGACATATACAGTATTTCTAGAGTTAGGAGGCTTAAGTGAAACCCCCAATGTTCATTTATAAATTAGCCAGTGATATTTTCCACTATTTTCTTTCCCTTGATAAGCATTCATTTTTAGATCTAACAGAGTAGCTTTATATTATGATTCAGTCCTCTTGTATAGTTGAACATATCACATTCCAAATCCCAAAATATGCTCACAAATTAAAACCCTGAAAGTAACTGACTACCACATGTGTTTAGGTCAAGAACTGAATCTATTACCTGGGGTGGGGAATAAAGGGAGCTGGGTTGGGGTGGGACTGTCTTCCACAGCAGCACCAATAGTTTTGGATCCTGTAAAGCCTGATTGTTACCTGAAATATACAGACTCGAAAAGGGCAATCAATAAGACTGTTTCTGTTTTGTTTTTTTAATCTGGTTATTTCTACCAAATAGAGACAGGAGCCTGGCTGTGTTCCTGACTTTATACTGTGACAATCTCAGAAAGGCAGTGATCTGTCAGGTGTCTGTGCTTCCCTGGTGCTGGCCCCCATGCTGAGCGATCCCCTTGTCCTGGTTTGACCTCATCCCTGGGCAGGTATAAGGCTGAGTTACGAGCCCAGAGCCTGGCAGTGGCAGAGCCTGGCCTGAGACAGGTTGGTGCTAATCACCAAGTGCCCAGCCGCTCCTCCCGGCCCCTGGGCTCCTGAAGAGGAACTCGCAAGTGCAGCTACGCACACACTCCCACTGCCCCTGACAGGGAGGGCACTGGCCCCTACTCACAGCTGTTGGCCGTGAATTTAAAGTGGACAGTCAAATGAAAGTAAAATGATAACACACAGATGTATCAAATACAGCAAAGCGGTGACATAAAAGTATGTGGGGAAAGGCAGCAGTGATGGATCTTTAAGTTCCATTTAAAAATGAGGTGCAAATCCAACTTCTCTATTTCCCAACACTGGATCTGCTGAAGTGACAGACTTGTTTTCCAAGTCTCATCAGAGAAATGATATAAAGAGAAAATCCTAACATTGGAGTTTGGGCCTAAGGCCAGTAATGGCAATAGCTACCGATCTGAGAAAATGACTTATGTAACTGGACGGTGTCACCACAGGTAAAAAGGTGATGGGGAAAAGACAGCAGAGAACAGTAATGAGGCTGGGTCAACGGGGCGGGCCAAGTCTGAGACAGAGAGGATCCCAGACAATGGCCACTTGACAACACTGGTGGCCATGGACATGTGGACAAAGTATCATCAGAGTCTCCGCTATCCATGATTGTGACAAGTTCCAAAGCATGACGAATGGGGTGGGCTGCAAATGGGCTAGAAAGATTGGACCTGAAATAGTATGAGTAGGAGTTCCATGAACGGAGGATAGAAAAATGATGGAGAACGTGGTGTTCGCAGGGAATGGGCACTGAAAAGCGAAAAGCAGATCCAAATGAAAAAAGTAATTCAACATCACCGTGGGGCCATTCGCCATTACATTACAATAGTCACTCGCCAAGTTCAATGTTATTTCACCATTTGGTATAGCAAAACATGATGCTTATTTGACCGGATTTCGTAATGACTATTCCAGAATTTAAAAGTTATTCAACAGTGACCTCTGAGACACAGTAACCTCCTAAGCCATTATTTGACTGAGCTAAATATGAAACAATTTCCAGAAATCTGAATGCATGTTCAGTTCACCTGTGTGGGCCTCAGGCAGTGCAGTGTTCTATACTAGGGGTCAGCTCAGTGATGCTACAATGGCAGAGGCGCATGGTTATAACACACAGTATGACCAGAAAAGCCTCAAACATTTGGTTCTTTGCAAAAAATAACTTGTCCAGCCCTGGTCCATCCTATTATATTTATTCCTATAAACTGCTCCAAGTCCTGTTGGAATAGTTATGAATATCAATGAGCAAACAATCCCTTTCCCACAGTGGTGCTCCTGCTGATCTCCACTCCTGGGTGAAGCAGAAGTTGCAGGAGTGTTCATGAGAAAGACCTCAGGCTGACAACCCTGTGCTCCCAGCAGACACCTGTCTATTCTGATACTGAGTATGGCGATGGGGTTCCGTACAATTCTCATGGAGACTAATGGTGAGCAATGGGAGGACAGGCAGGAGAGGGACCCCGACAAGAACAGGCATTTCCCAAAGTGAGGAGATAAAGCAGCCCTGCCCACCATGCCCCTCCGTTCCCATAGCTCTGTCACTGCTGGTCCTTCTACTGGTCAGGCTACAGATTTGCCCTTAAGCAGACCTATGAATTTGGTTCATTTTCCAGGGCTCAGAGAGGGGACTATGATTTGGTTTCCAGGGAGTGATGTGAGACTGCGTGGACAGAGATTGGGACAAAATTGTGACTCATACTATAAAAGAGGGAAAAATGCCCTTAGAGTTCCATCCCTGGGAGAGGGCACCTCCACCACTCAGTGTCCATCCTCAAAAGAGATGTCACTGTTGAGGTCCTTATTGGGGAAGCTGGGTATCATTAAACCCCTTCTCCTTCTCCCTCAGATTCTACTTTTACAAGCAGGCACAGATTACAAAAAGTGTAGAAATACCTTAAAATTGCCTGACACCCTGTGAGAACGAAATGAAGAACTGAAGTCAAATGAATTACTTTTAAATGCAAGTTAATGGTATTTCCTCTATGAGGCAGGGAAGTCACATTAAAAGACAAGGGAGAGGGGCAATTATAAGTAGTTGGATCAATGGCATTTATGCTTCTGAACAACCCAAATTAGTCTGACATATATCCGCTACTCACTGTGAGGCAGCAGTCTGGTTGACACATAGTCTCTAAGAGTCACAAAGAGAAACACAAGTGTATTTGCAGTCCGTGGCTCTCCTAGTGTATATACTTTGACTATTCATAGAAAAGAATGCAATCATCAGTCTTCAAGGTTTAAAAACTCTTTAGAGCTACTGTATACAGATTCCAAGAGAATGGTTATGCTTCTCAAAGAGCGTAAGAACAAATTCGCTCGCTTTGAAAGTCACTGTCAAAAAGAATTCACTCCAATAGTGAATTTCTAGACTGCTCTCTACATTATGTAATAAAGCCTCAAACATTTTCCTAGTGAAGAAAGGGAGGCGATGGAGAGGCACAGAATGAGACCAATTCTCCACTTAAAGGCTCGGATATGCCAAGTGAGCTCTTCTACGGTAAAGAAGCAGGTCCTCCTGGAGGCCTTATATTTCTTTGACCGTGAAAATAGGACCCATGAGACCCAGTCTTTAAATTCATCCCACAATTATTTTTAGAGAAAGAAACATTTAGAGCCTATGTCCTAGTTCCCCGCCCCAGTCTTTGACAGAAGGTTTTCGAAAGTCAAACATCTACTCTTTGATTTGCTGCCATGCGGGAACAGTCCAACTGGGTGTGAAGCGGCACAGAAGGGCCTGCAATTTGAATGGGCGCCTAACTTAACTTGCTTGTCTACAGGAAAAGACTTTTGTTTTTGTTTTCAAAAAGTGCAAAAATATCCAAGAACCAAGGTTCAAAGGAAGGCCACTGGAAGGCAGGGATGGAGAGGATCAGGTACTACGAAATAGCAGACCTGCTATTTCACACCTGACGTGTGAGTGTATTTGCATTGTATATAATGAGCACTCACATCCTTGGCCCAAACTTTCAGGAAAAAAACAAAAAAAACAACTTTCATTTTAATTTTCTAATTCAATTTTGTATTGTTTATATTTAGGTTCTTGGTTTTTAGATCATAAAGGAATTTTAGCATTTATTTTTTAATATCATGTATGGTACAAGAAATTCTATGTAACAAATAATTATAAAATGTAAATACAGTAACAAGGTACAAGAAATTTTATGTCCCAGTAACAAATTTACAGTATTTATTCAGCATAGAAAGTCAAGAACTCTAGGTCACTGTCAATATCAGAAGTATTGTCTTCTTCAATTTCTACATTACCAATGTCTTCTCAGGAGTCACTTTGCTCATTCAAGTAAATTTTATCGTCCTCGGTTCCATCCACTGCATTGCTGATGCTGCAGTTTTTAAACAATTTCACAATCACTTCCTTCCTGACACCCTTCCACGATCTTAGGATTCAATCACAGACCTGGGAGGCTTTCTTGATTCTGCCTGTAGGTGTTAAATCATTACCAGTTGACTGCATCTACCACGTCCACTCTTCCTTCATCGGAGCCTTAAAGAGCTTGTTCACTGATACATTAAGAGATTGCAGGTGACTGGTTAGTCCACCAGGTATCACAACAATTAGGTTTTCAAGCTCACTCACTGCTATTGCTTTTGCACTTCATGTAACATGGGTTTTGAAGTGACCAAAAACTAGCAAAGCCACTTTTTTAGGTAATCTTCTAGGCCTTGGTGACCAGATAGCAATAAGCGATATTTTCATGCCTCCTTCATTCATCCATCCTTTCTCCAGGGTATTATTTTGCATACAGATATTGCTATTGTTGGTGATTTCTACAGTTACACTTTTAACTCAAAATATTAAATAAAATAATTAAAAATATTTATATAAATAAAGAATTAGTATTGCCCATGTATAAAGCACATCCTTATTTTTCCCTCAGAAATTTTGGGGGGAAAAGTGCCTATAATACACTGCAAAATACAGTAGTTCGTATGTTTGAAAAGTCAATTAATAAAATAGTAATAAAAAGTCAACTAACTGTAAATACAACTGTCACAGGGTAGATTCTATCCTTTGCCAGGGCACTGGTTGATCACAAGGCAGCATGACAAAAGAAGGTAAACTGAAGAAAAACAAAACACGCATATTACCCCAAAATGTCCCCTCCGCAAAGCTGGTTTAATATTAGCCAAAGAGGATTTGTATGTCTTAGATTCGTGACTGTCTGAAGCTAGATTCCCAGATCTACACACACAGAGAAGCAACTAAATTCTTCAAAGGACCCGAATTCCTTCCCAGTCTGTTCTCTCCATGGCCTGACTTTATGGAGAATAGCAGGCAAGCCACCTGACTGTCCACTGACCTAAAGGCCGGATGAAGAAGGATAGCAGAAGTGGGGAAAACAGGCAGGGGTTTAAGACAGAGGCTTGATCCACAAACCCCCACCCCTACCCACGCACATGCACGCACACCTCCTCTCTCACCTCTCCCCTCCCCTCGCTCCACCATCTCTTTCATTGGTCACTCTGCTCCAGTCCTGTTAGCGTCCCTGCTGTTCTGTGAACACTCCAGTCCTGATCACTTGTTACTTGTCACACTACTTGAAATGTTCTCCCCGAAATGGCTCTGTCAGGCACCTCTTTCATGTCTCTGCTCATTGTCAGGGTGTCTGTGAGGCCAGTCCCGACCCTTCAGGGCCCTTACGAACTCTTGGCATATAGAGACATTTTAAGTGTTAAAGCATAGAATGCATGCAGACAAGACCTCGCTTTACTCCCTAAATTCTAGCACCTTGTAGGTACTCAATCTTAAGAGAATGAAAGAGGAAGGGTAAAAAATAAAAGAAATATTTTCTATAATTCCCTGGACTCAATAGCCATGCTTGTATATCCAATTATATTTTCCTGGTAATGCAATGTTTATCTTCACTAGCTCATGATTTAAGGCCACAGCCAAAGACTGTAAAATAATTTCAACCTAACATTTACTGATACAGAACACACATCATTTGGAAATAGTTTAGGTAGGCAGAGCTGTGTTTATTTTGCTAATATTATTACAGATGTTTCATCCACAGTTCCTTCTTAGCACAGAATAATGTTCAGAAAGCAGGACTTGTATAAAAGTTTAATCCTGCTGTTCATCATCCTAGAGTCTGAGTCCTTAAGATCATGTCCTTAGTAACTAATCAGCACACAGAATAAAAAGGATTATCTCCACTTTGAGGAAGTTATAACTAGAAGGAGAATCTGATTTGTATAACCTGATTCCCATAGTTTGTTGAGTGTATAAGGAGATCAAGAACAGAGAGACTAGGCCACAAAACACAAAATACACACTAGACCCACACTTCTGTCCCCAGACTCTGAAAGAGAAGGTAGGAAATGTCTAAGTGGCCTACAAGCACTGTCAGAGGCTTTAGTTAATGTTTACAAAGAAATTTCAAGATGAAAACGGCCAGGAAGAGGAGAGCTGACCATCACCACAGTGGAATGCTCTGCTAATTTTTTCATGGTGCATTGAAGTGTTTTTGAAACAAATTCCATTAAAGGAAAGGATTAGTAACCTCCCAAAGAGAAAGTTTCCATTCATTCATCACGTTGTAAAAGGCGCTCTGGGGAGGGCCAAGGCTCGCCTGCGTGGGGTCTGTTGTCATGATGAAGCCCATACCTAACACAGCTGACCCAGGGGACAGCCTGGGGACAAGACACAGCACTCCCCTTAATCAGTTGAGAGGAAGCCCGGAAAAGCCCTTTTGATACACCAACCCAGTCTTTCACTCCCTGAGCGCCTACAGATTAATTATAATTTAGCAGGAAGGTAAAACCTGAACTAAGGTCAGATTCCAATAAAACACATCCCATGTTCACCATCAAACATTTCATACTGGTATTTAGCATGGTCCTCCTACAGGAGTTGAAAAAATAAAAAAGTTCACCCTACCAAAACCTAATTAAACAAACTTGCTAACTATTTATAGCTCTATTCATTTATATAATAGAAACTGTGTGCAAACAACATAATTTAGATAATAAATACTGGATGTGGTAAGCTCTTGAAAGAAACATGCATTACATCTTATAACCAAATTTTATAACATTTTAAGATACTGGAATGACAGGAAAAAATTAAAAATGGAAAGGGAGATAAAAAGTGGAATAGTGGGTATGTGTCTGCATTGTCAATGGAGTAGCTAAGCTAGGCCTTATCAAGAAGGTAATCTGAGCTTGCTGATGCATGTACTTACTTGGCAGGTCAGTTTCTTGAGGATGATTATTCATATCATCCTTGTCTTATAAAATTGATTTTAAAAAAAGATGAATGAGAATTACTTTTTTAAAAAGGTATGTGAGTGAAAGAATAATTTCTACAAAAAATGACACAGAGACAACTTGATAATCACATGTAAGAGAATGAAATTGGATCTCCACCGCCCACGGTGCTACCTCTTCACACCTACTATGACGGCCTTAAACAAAATAATGAAAGATAACAAGTGCTGCCAAAAGATGTAGAGAAATAGAAACTCTCATTCATTTTGTAGGTAGTACAGCCACTGTGGAAAACACTCAACAAATTGAATGCAGAATTACCACAGGACCCAGCAATTTCACTGATGTATACAAGTGTATACTCAAGTATACAGTATGAAGTAAGGGTTAATGTTCCTATTTCCCCGACAGATACTCCTTTATTTCAGAGTTTTTTACTTAAAAGATTATCCTTCCCTATTACTTACCTTGGCACCTTTGTCAAAAGTCAGTTAATGATGTAAGTATAAATTTAGCTCTGGAATCCTAATTCTCTCCTATTTTCTGTTAACTATCTCCCATCCCTAAGTTTGGGTCACATTCTCCTGTTTCTTTACATGTCCAAGAATGTGATGCAAAACTAGCCACTGACTGTTATATATTGCAGTGACTGTGCTCCACCTTATTCTTCTGCAGTTTGCCTCTTTTCCTGTTTTAAAAATATATGATGAACCTACCTGGAATCAACTGAAAAATCTGTTTCTCCACAGAGAGCTGAAATGCAGCTCTGTAGTTTCTTTGTTTTTTGCCCAGATCTCTAGAGATAATCTCTCTTGTATCCACACAGCTTTGTGATCAGCCAATGATTGGACCAGAGTTTGTACACAGACAACTCAAGCCAGTGTGGCTTCTACTCTCTGCTACCCAACCTATGTATGGGTTAAAGAATTCATTAAAATTTGCAGCAAGTTAAGTCAGTCTCCCCAGGCTTTCAATTTGGTGTGTGCTCCCTCGGGAGTCACATGTGTTCACACCTCTTAAAAGTCAGCTAGGGATGCAGAAAGTACATATCCCAGCCCACCTCTCCTGCTTCCACAATCTCTCCCTTAAATTTCCAGCTGCTCTGTCACTCTCCCATGCCCAATCAGCCCCTTCCAGCCAGTAGACCAGTTCTTAACCCCAGGTCTGGTGGGACAGGAGTGTATCTTCCCTAGTGCAGTAACAGTCTTCCATACATAAACATTTCCAAGTTCTTTTTGACCTTTTATTATTTGTGAAATGGCTGAACAGTTCCCTCATTTTATACCCTTTCTCAGAAGAAGTGAGAATCACCCAAGCAACACAAGCAGGCAGTCATTAGTGGAAGTAGTGAGTCTTAATCATATTTTAAACACTCATGAATATATTATCATTATCCCATTTATCATTACTCAAAATCAAATGAACTGCTTCAAAAATTAGTCAACTACAGCGGGAAAAAAATTTTCCTGTTTGCAAACATTCAACTTCATATCTAATTTCTACAGCATTGGTAGAAACAGTCAAAGAAATAGTGTAATAAAGGAGGCTGCGGCCTGATAACTGCACCCAGGTCTTTAAAATGTATGTCACCTACCACGACTTAAAGACACAAAAGTTTTCAGACAGAAGAGCAAATTCAATTTAGACTCAGATCCCCCATGGGGAAAGAAAGCACTACTAAACACTGAGTCTCTCTTTTTAAAGGCAGAGTTCAAGTGAATTTAAGAAAATTACCTTGAAGGCTGCTAAGCAGTGAAGGCTCAGGAAGGTCATCACAGCTGCCAGAAAGATGGTGGCCAAGTTTCGTGTGTCCCAGATGGTCTCCACCAGGGGGATGCTGCCCACCTGCCAGTCATAGCACAGGGTCACAGGGGCCAGCAGGAGCCACACGTTGAAGGCCAAGAGGTAGGAATAGGTAAGGAATCTGCAACGAGAAGAAGCGTAAGCTCATGAGCCTCAACTCCAGATTCAGGACAGTGTGCAAGCATCATTCTCCATGTTTATTAAAGAGCATCTCACACCATCAGGTTAGTGTTCTAGGAAAAGACTAGATCAGACTGAAAGTCCTTGGTGCACTCAGTCATTAAGTTGATCACACTGCCTAAGAGCTTCCAGTCATTGTGGTAGGTGCTGGACTTTCAATGGTAAACAAAGAAAAATGTAGTTGCTACCAAATACACACACACACACACACACACACACACACACACACACACACTTTAAGGAAAGATGCAGGCAGGAATGAAGGCGAGCAGAGGCAGGCAGGAGAAGAGGAAGAAGCACTTTATTTTATTTAGTCGCCTGTCTTGGTTGTCATCCCCTCCCCGAGCCGCAGGACACAAACCTGGGCCTTTGGGATGCACGTGGACTGTACCAGCTGGAGGCAGGTGACCAAACCACTACTCCACCAGGGCATGTCTCCATGATATTTTAAAATATTATACAAAGTGATATATTACAACTTGAGATAAATATTTTGAAGGAAAAGTTTGACGAAAGTAGATGAAATGCTGCCTTGTTGGGTAGGGTATGCTGCCTTGGGTAAGAGACACTGCTACTGTCTCTTTTTAATGTGTCTGGAATCCTGCAGTGGAGAGAACTGGAGGACTGGGCACACAAACCCTGTTCAAACCTCTTCCCTTGGAGACAACCAAGCTCAAGTGTGGCTCTAGCAGCAGCATACGCCACACCCCTCGGAGGACCCGGGCCCGTCCCATCCACCCCCACTCTGATGAAAACAACACTGTCAGGAGAATGTACTGTTGGTTCAATGAGATGACCACCTGGCACAGAACGTGAACGTGCTAGGCTCTTCTGAGGGATTCCTGGGTTGGCAGAGATTTAGATCAGCTCAGCTGCCTTCTGATGGGAAGAGTCAATTCTCCCACAATTCTTCTCAAGAAGGACTTACTGGTTGGAAACACTCTTCCTAGAGCTTCCTAACAGATCTTCCCCACTTCATCTAGTCCTCCAAGACTGGCAGGAAAACCCTCACTACTGACCAGTGAGGTGCCGTCACGGAGGCTCTCACTGCCCGAATCAAAGCCCAACAGAGAAATGGGCCAAAGGAGAGGGGGCACTTCAGTGCTGTTTTTCACACTTTCCTATCTGTTACCCTTTATAAAAAAAAAAAAAAAAAGTATGAAATATGCAGTATATACTGAAAGCTTCATAACATCCAAGCTTCATTATGCAATTAATGATATTTAAAATGTATTCCCTTTTAGGCTTGGGCCTGTGACACTGTCTCATGAGAATGCCAACTCCATAGACAGATGACAGCCTCACTTTAGTACCCTTTTTCCTACAAAGTGCCTAAACCGATGCTTAGTAAAGATTCTCTGTGACCTGGCTTGAAAACAGAATATTGAACTATCAAATTTAGTTAGAAAATCACACCATTTTAGCCACTTAGTTATACCCCAGTTCTTAAAAACTGATTTGAAAAAAAATAGGATCTCTGGCTCTTGATAGAACAGAAAGATACAGGTGGTGATTGTAAACGTCTGCTAAAATTATTCAGTGAAGAACTGATGGGTACTTTGCCATGGACGGATCAGGCCAAAACGAATGCCTGGAACTTACTAATCAATGGTAACATCACAGAAAAGGGAGCATAAAATTCACGTCCTTCTCACAGATATACACTATTGTCTATAATGTCATCTTATTTATCTCGAACACAGAAAACACCCAAACACATTAAATGACACCACAGGGACACAATGAGCCAAATCTAGAATGTGGCAGATCCATGGGGCACACATTCCAATTTCTTCAACAAACACAGTGTGACGGAGATGCGGGGGTCATTTATAAACTAAAAGAGACCTAAGAAATATGTCAAACACATGCAGATTTTGTCTAGGTGCTAATTCAAACAACGCATTATTAAAGGTAGCCACTTATGAGACAGAAAGAGATGAAACAATTGAATACATATTAGAGAACCACTTTAATTTTTAAAGTGTGATCATGATATTTTGTTTCTAATTTTCGGGTTCTGTGTCTTTCAGAAGGACATCCTAAAATATACACATAGGAAATGAGATAATGTCTGAGATTTGCTTCAAAATTATGAACCGGGGGTGGGGAGGGGCTATGAATTAAACAGGACTGCTATGTGTTATGGCTGTTGAAACTGGATAACGGGTATGCGGGGGTTCTTTATGCCATTTTCTCTACTTTCATACATATTTGATATCTTCCATAACAAATAACAATGTTTTTTAACTATTGGAAAATCACAACAGGAATTTTTTTTTTTTAAATCTTAGGTCTAGCTGCACTTGACCTTGGAATAGCTGCCAACACTGTGAAGAAGCTTTTACTGTAAGTTGAAGTTCATATTTTGCTGCTGCCCTGTAAGTTGTGCTTAGATTTTAAAAAATATTTTCTAGACTTGTGATATGTACTGACACAAAAGAAAATATAACGAATAACATTTTTAAGAACTTGCAATTTTAATGTAGTTATTGAGATTTAAATAAAAGTTCATTGTGGCTTTTTATGCAGATTGTAACCCCAAAATGTTTAAAAAGTGAAATAAACCACAGAACCAAAAGCAACTTTCCCTTGCACCGGGAAGGCCAAGACTATAAAATAACTTTGACTATTAACTATCCCCTTTAATATATAGATACTCTTGGCAGAAACTCAGCGACATCACTTATTCCTGCCTGCAACTTTCCTTTAAAAAACATGTTTACAAAAGCGATTTATAAGATGTTCATAGAACTTTTCTTAGCAGCCCCAAGACTGAGAGAATGTAATGGAAATTTATTCAATGACAAGAATGAATATAACAGCATGGATAAATATCATAACAGAAATGTGGACCAGAAACAGAAGACACAAAGTCAAGGAAGACCATCTAGAGACAAGGACTGGGTCCCCGGACCTGACCCCAGGACTCAAGACAGGAGTGAAAAGGCACCAGACCCTCCGAGTTGGAATGCTTGGGGAGACGCTGGTCTCACTTCCTTGTTCCCGCAAGGCCACAAGGCGGTCTCAGTCCTGGGCAGAGCCCACTATTCACAGGGAGCACCTGCTGCTTTAGCACCAGGAACAGAGGCAGCAAGACCATTTGCAAGCACATAGGAAATGGGAAAAGATATTTGGGTGATGCTCTTGCCAGCTTCTCATTGCACCCTTCTAGACTACGAGAACCAATGGTCAAAGCACACCACCTCAACTGAAAATAGAACTTATGTTTTCAATTCCCAGGAATCCCATGACAGGAAACAAACGCTTGTTAGAAATCCAAACCAAGCAACTACAAGAAAGGGAGGCAACACTCTGGCCGTGGTTTCCTTCGAGCGGCCTGTCCCCTGTGCAGAGCTTCTCCTGCTCCTTTATAATTGAGGCTGGGACATGGCCACCTGGGCTGCCCAGTCCCTCCTTTCTGTCATCTTCACACAACTGTCACTTCGGCTTCCGCCTCACTCTCAGGGCACGGGTTCCTGACAGCAGTACCTTGTAGCAAATCTCAGGTCATGAGCCCCAAGGGCTTCTCATCTGCCAGGCCCCTGCTTCCATCTCCTCCTCAAATAGCCTTCCCTGTCACCACCACCTTTTAGGCCAGCGGTGACCCTGCTCCAGCCTGAGCTCTCCAGGGGCCTGTGGAGCATTAGCGAGTCCATTCTGTTAAATCAGCAGCCGCCTCCTTGGGGGTGGAGGGGGTGGTTCCTGTGAAGATACTTTCCAGCTCTGTAAAGAGATGGATTCTGCAGCTTTGGAGAATTTATCCTGATATTAAAATATGCCTAAAATATCTGTGTTTTATACTTTTATTTTAGGTAGGGGCAGCCAGCTGTCCAGGTGTGTGGCTGATGGCACTGACTGAGGTCTCTGATTTGGGGGACCCACTCCCCACCAGTGTGCTCTAGCTGAGGCACACCCTAGAAGCATGAGGTCAGAACTGACAAACATGTCACAGAAGTAGCACTGCAAAGTGATGCCGGGCTTATTTCTTCTTATTATGCACTGAACTGCAATGAATATTGTTTAAGCGAGAACTCTTGTTACCATAGATAAACTATAAAGTAAATCCATAATATCATTGTCTCTCTGGTTTTTTAATGTGCCATTAATACAATTATCTTGTTAACAGAGACAGCTTCATCAAAGTAGAAGAAATGTATCTCAATATCTAAGACTGTTGGCAACAATTTCTTGTCTGTATATCTATAAAAAAAAGCAAAAAATTCCTTCTGCAAAATGCATACTTGTTCATTTCTGACCTAAGGTCTATTTCTCTCTCTAAAACATTTTAATATGTTCATTTCAAGCCAAAGTACTTTTCTCCTTGAGCATCTGTTTAGCTTTCAAAAGCAAATACATATGGCTTAGCAGATACCTGACAGAGATTTCCAGATCTCCACACAGGATACCCGCTGGTCTATTAATGAACTACCTTCAGCAACATTAAAATCCCTTAGACAAGCACAACAATCTCTAGGTAACATAACTCTTGCATATAAGGGTCATCTGATCCAATGAAATCTCTATAAAGTAGGTATTACTCTCATTCTTGCTTAAGGGACAGTTACACCCCACAGCAAACCCAGACCTGAGAATGGACGGACTGACAAGGTTTTGTGGCTCCAGTGTATTTCGCCACCTTCCACGTGCATCTCTTTATGAATGTACAGAACTGGGAGGCAACAGGGTGGAGCAGATATTTCCTGGAGAAGCATCTGAGACCCTGACTTACTCCAGAGGAACTAGAGCTTTCACATAGGGGAAGCAGGCTGCCACGAACTCACACCAGCGTGTCACCTCCCTGCCCCTGCTCCAGAGCAGAAACCCGTGACTGCACTAATGAAAAGGCGTGTTAGAACATCACAGCAAGAAATAGAGACCTGCAATAAAAACACAGGCTGTGCATTCAACATAAAAAGCGATCGCTGCCTTTATGTCCCTGTGTTTGACAAAACCAAAAGAACTGTTTCTTTTAGTGTAATTAGTTTCTAAGATATCAAGACTGTAGTGAAAACAATATGCAGATTTAAAGGATTATGCACTTTCCTTCAAGAAGTCAAATATGAATAATTGATTCCCCCACCCTCACCCCAGCACTTTCCAAGGACTTAACCTAGATTTGGAGGGGAATCCACTGCCTCCACACCCACCGACAGCCTCCTCTTTCCTTTCTCCCTTCATTCCCAGGACCCAAGGTGGGTGAGGCAAATTACTATTACAGGCTGCCATTTAGTTGAGAAAACTACTTGGATGACCTTGAGAGCCTCTCTAAGCCCCAAGCAGCTACTCTTCCAAGAATCTAATATAAAGACATAATGGGGACAACACCCTCTGCATAGCGCTCTTCAGTCACAGAGGACACAATTTATGTCTGTGGGCTTTAACATGGGTGACACACCCCAGTCCCTCAAACACTTAGGTCCTTGGTCACATAAAGATTCTCTCCCCGCACCTTGATTCTTACTCAGAATTTCTGCAATCTGAACCAGAAAAATCTTTATTTTAAATTTGCTTCCTTGTGTAATCCTGATATTCACTCTAGGTTGGTAACCATTGCTTTCAAAATCACTCAGTTCAATTTCAAGTCTTTTTGAAGAGGGCTTCTTGACACAAGGTCCTGCTAGCTGCTGACATAAGAACAGAACTGCTGGTTTTGCTTTGTTCTCTTTACACATGATGTATTTTTAAAGGAATAATTACATTTTAATTTGAAAAGCATTTCAAGTGCTCGGAAGACACACGTGGCCTGTGGCTGCCATGTGGACACATCTAGATGGCCCTCCGAACTCCGTCCTCCTCCCTGCTCCATACTCACCTGCCACAGTCCTAGGCTCTAGCGCCTTTTCCAATCTCAAATCCAATCTCCAATTTCTTCTCATCCAGATTTCCCAGACGGTCATTCTGTGTTCTGCCCCTCAGTTGTCACACATGGTTTTTGTTTTCACTCACTCACTTTGCCTCTGGTGAATACTTCTGTTCCAGCTCCTGTTACTACAGAATTTCCATGTGCGATAGGAGGGGCGGAGGACTTAGGCATAGGAGTGCAATACTGTCTTAGTCGTGGGAGAAAATATTAATTTAATAAGATCTAAATTTAGAGCAATTACAAAGAAGAAAAAAGAGGATTCTTTGTGATTTATATAAGTAGCAACTACAGCCACCAGTATCCAGACCTTCGAAGTGCAAGACACATAAAAGACACAGAAGGTATAAGACAGCCATGATGACAAATTAGGAAGGGAAGAGAAATGTTCAAAGAGAGTCCCTTGGATATGACAGCTAAGGACTTTCATGCCCCTCCAGGGAAGGACTTGGATTAATACCAGGACTCTACTGTGATCTGTTTGCATTTTGTTGTAACTATGCAAGTCAACCAAATGTTCCATGGTGTAAACTCCATCTTCTCAAGGAAGCATTTTGTTGACTTTATGAAGCTACAGTCAACCAATATATTTGAAGACAGAAAAGTAAAGAAGACATCAGGTTTGGGGGAGACTGCAGCTGGTAGATGCAGTCACACTGCTGGCACTCAGAGGGGCCTGGCAGAGACAAGCCCTCAGGAGTTGCCTCAGCAAGGCTCACTCCTTTTCCATGGGTGCTTCTGTAACCAAGACCATCATTTAACAATGCTCTTGGGATTTAATGCCTGGCTCTGAGCCAAAACCAGAAAAATCAGGAGATACTGGTCAGGGCTACCTGGGTAGCAGGCACTGAGCTGTGAGCAAGGCTATGCGATAACTGGTCAACTTTTATTTTATTTATTCATTTTATTGCAGGAACATTGTATCATAACATTAGGGAGTTTAAGGTATGCCTCATTATAAACCAAATCTGTCTACAATACACTTACATTCACCACCAACAGTCTAATTCTTCTTTCCCCTTAAAATGACCCATTTTATGCAATTTGTCCACTGCCCCTTCCCTTTCCTGCTTGAAACCACTAATTTGATTTTATATACTAAAGCCTATTTTTGTTTGGTTTGGTCCATTTGTTTGCATGGTTTCTCTACATATCATATATGAGTGAGATCATACAGTATCTGTCTTTTTTCTTCTGCCATCTCACTAATAATGAATTTCCTATAGGTCTATCCACACTGCTGCAAGTGGCAGGATTTTACCCTCTTCACAACTGATTTTCAGAACACCCTCCTATCTAACTTTAGATTTCTATTTCTGCGAAATGTCAACAATCTTCTTGAGAGGAAGATACCCAGGGACTCTGCTCCCTGAGGATCACTCACGCTGTAAAACCAGCAGGCTCTGTGCCCATTCCCAGGTCAAATACTTCTTTCAGTGACCAGCTCCCAGCAAAATGTCAAAAGAGAATTCACATCCGGTGGAAATAACTAAGTGCATGGTCTGTAAGGGTGGGGCAGTCACTGAGTTTATATCAGGGAAACTCTCTGAGGATGCCTATATTTATTATCTACCTGCTCTTCGTGAATAGGTGGGGCCAGTGAGAGCCCCAAGATTCTGAGGTTCTTGTCTAATGCTTCATGAAACAAGCATGAGGGCCTTTACTGAAGAATGTATATTGGGGGCATGTTAGTAAAAAAGCTTGAACTAGCATCTCTCTTGGGGAAAAACTAACTTCCATATTTCTTGTTGTTTTTCTCTCTCTCTCTCTGTTTCTCTGTCTCAGTCTCTCTTTCAGGAAACTCCATCATAGGTTATATCCAACACTAAGCTGTGTCTTTATCAGTCTGCTTAATTCTCCACCAGGCACACAGGGGCTCCTTGACAGTCAGCTCAGGTACATGATTGCTTCCATTGATGCCAGTAAAAAAGTCACTGGCAACTTTTTAAGGTATCAAGATGATATTATGATTATATATTTTTAAAGGCATGCTTATGCTATGGTCTGAATGTGTATGACCCTGCAAAATTCATGTTGAGACCTAACCCCTAATGTGATAGTATCCGAAGGTGGGGAGGGGGTCTATGGGAGGTGATTCTGTTAGGGACTAGCCAGACATGAGCACTGGGTGAGGGGCCCTAATTAGTAAAGGTGTCCTATTAAGAAACACCTGTTAGATGTGAGCACCTGATAGGAGACCCTAATGAACTGAGGCTGTCCTATTAAGAAAAACCCTCTGATGGGGGACTCTAAAAAGAGAAGTGTCCGACTTCTCAGAGAGATTCTCTCAAGACCAGAGACATACTTTGAACTCTGCGACTTTCCCGAGCACCGGAGCATGTGCTGTCTTGCAGTCGTGCACACCAGAGTAACCTATCAAGGTAATTACCATAAAAGAGTATTGCGGTTTTAGCTCCCTGTGGGTTATCACTTAGGCAGTCATGGGAAAGAACATGGGCAGCAAGAGAAAGACAGGAGCAGAATCCAGCCCTGGAGAAGTTCTCAGGGAGGACAAGAGGGGAATATAAGCCCCAGGAAGAAATACATGGACTGCTGAACCCACTTGAGGCACCCTGTCTTTTTAATAAAAGTTCTTGGAACACTCTCCTCCCTGGAAAGTGTGCTGCTTTCCTTGCAAATAAATCTTCTGCAATAAATCTTTCTTTCCACTTATTTATGCCTCACCTGAATTCGTTCCTGTGAGGATATAAGAACTGGAGGTCTGAAAATTCAAAGCAGGGTACCGCAGAGTTGGGAGAATAAAATAAACCAAAACAAATCCAGCAACAATTAAGTCATGGGGTGGAACCTCATGAACGGGACTAGTAGCTTAAAGAGATTACAGGATGCTCCAGGTCTCTCACTATGAGAGCACTGGCATGAAGGGCACCAGCTATGAAGTCAGCCCTCACCTGAATGTGACTCTGTGGCAAGCCCATCTTGGACTTCCAGCCTCCAGAACTGTGAGAAAAGAAGTGTCTGTTGTTTATAAATCACCCAGTTTGTGGTATTTTGTTAGAGCAGCCTGAATGATCTAAGACGCTTATCTCTTAAGAGACAAGACGCACTGAAAGAATGATGACAGAATGGATATCTAAGCTGGGACTGGCCTCACCACAGTTCAGTGCTGGTCAAGGAGAGTGGTGGGGAGCTGAAGGGGGTTGGGGAAGTCGATGGAACAAGACTGAACACGGTTGATAAATGCTGAAATTGGATTGAGGGAATAAACTTGTGAATTCATTCTATTATTCTCTACACTTTCAACCCATGCATTTAAAAGTTCCACTATAAGAAGGATGGACCCTGCAGCTTAATTAATTAAATGTCATGTCCCTCACTGATCCACCAATCTCAGTTAATCACAGGTTGGAAAAGTTATTGATTAATTACACAGAATTACAGACAGCTAATACAATCTGAAGGTTTAAATTAAAATGGAAAGTTAAACGATAAAGGGCCTTGTTACCAGCTTATCCTGAGTATTGATGACCCCTGCCCATATCGATCTACCTTATAATGGGACATGCCCAATGGACAAGAATCAGAAGCCAGTTCTCTCTGGCTGCCAAACAGCTATTGACATAAACTGTAACAAAGTACAAGTTGAAAAATATTTTAAAATAATCTTCATACAAATACACAGTGAAAAATAACTCATTAATAAGGGAACCAGATACTTGACAAAGTCAGTTTAAAGAAGTCAGGCAAGGCTTTAACATAACACTAAAAGCATAAGCAACAACACAACATAGATAAATTGAACTTCATCAAAATTAAATACTTTTGTGCTTCAAAGGACAGCATCCACAAAGCAAAACAACAACCCATAAACAGAAAATGTTCATAAATCATGTATCTGATAAAGGACACACATCTGAAATAAAAGATCATTACAACTCAATAATGAAAAGACAATTAAAAATTAGACAAAAGATCTGAATAGGCATATCTCCAATGACAGAAATGGAGAATTCATACATAAAAAGATGTTCAACATCATTAATCAGAGAAATGCATACCAAAGCCACAATTAGATACCATTTCCCATCCACTCTCACGATTATAATTAAGACAAAAAAAAAAAAAAGAGAGAGAGAGAGAAGACTGTCAAAAAGCAAAAAGACAAGTGATGGTGGAGAGACGTGGAGAAATAAGACCCTCATATGTCGTGTGTGGAAATATAAAGCGCTGCACCTGCTTTGGTAGACAGTCTGACAGCTGCTCAGAGTGTTAAATACAGAGCTAACCTCCACACCTGGCAATTCCACTCCTAGTCCACATGCAGCAGAAGTGAAAATACATATCCAGGCAAAAACTTGTGCATACGAGTTCAGAGCAATATGAGTCCTATGAGGCAAAAACGTGGAAACAACCCAAATGCCCACCAACAAATGAGTGGAAAATATAAAATGTGGTTTATCCTTCCAATGGCCTACAACTGGGGAATAAAAAAGAATGAAGCAAAATCATATGCTGTAATAGATTTGAATACTGAAAATAGTATACTAAGTGAAAGAATTAAGTCACAAAAGACCACAGAAAATAAAATTCCATTTATATGACATGTCCAGAAAAGGTATATCTATAGAAATAAAAAGGAGATGGACTCCGTTTGGGCTGGGGGTTGGAGTGAAAGAGGGAGCAAGTGTTAATAGATATGAGGGCTTGGGGGGGAGTGCAGAAATGAAACTAAAAAAATTGAGAGTAATAATGGTTGCACAATTTTGAGCGCGTACTAAAAACAACTGAATTGTACCACATTAGGTGAATTGTATAGTGTGCAAATTATATATTAATAAAGTTGTATTATATATTGAATATGCAAAACATGCACATATATTTGAAAAATTAATTTGAAAAATTAGGATTTTCATAGTTCATGTAAAAATGAAAAGGAACAAAACTGGCAAATTAGATAACAAAGTTGTTCAATATCTTGCAAGGCAATAAACTGTTAACATTAAAAGTTTTATTTTCTACTGGAGAGAAAATAAATCATGCCTATCAAATTTCTATACACTAAATTCTAAGTCAAGAGAATTGTAAAATATAGTAAATGCACTACTAAGTCAACCAAAGTTGAATTTCCCTTGGTTTGTTACACAGTGCTCCATGTTACTGTGAATGTCAGTCATCTGTCTTATTACTGTGTCTTAGATAATTTTTCTTAACAAAAGTTTCTCAGTGCACCCTGGGGAAGAAGCATTTAGGTCAATTGCTTCTAAAGGAGCAGACCATATACCCCTGGTTCAAGTCCTAGGTCTGGGGGAAACAACCAGAGTGAAGAAGTAAATAAAATAAAATGAAGATGCTTCCTCTTTCTCTCTCCTCCTGCCTGCCTGCCTACTTGTCTTCATTCCTGCCTGTACCTTTCCTTTAAAAGAAAGATGATTTTACATTTCAGTTTTATTAAGCAGAAAACTGAGGGGGTGGGGGGGTGGGGGGGTATTTCCTCTGAGCTAAATACATGGAAATAGGTCAAAAAAGTCAAAATAAATCATAAAAAAAAAACAAAACTGGACCAACCTACTCAAAAAAGCTCTTAGGGTTTTATTATTTTATAAATAATAATTTATTACTTCTTTTGTTTACAAAACCATACTCATTTTAAGATAGTGAACTCACTTCCCAGTCTGTGGTTATCACACACTGCACCCACCACCAGAGTTCAGGGTCCTTTACCACCGCCTTGTTCTCTCATTCCTTCCCTCCCACCTCCCTGGCAGCCATCATCTTTATCCTGTGAATTTTGCTGGGGTTTATCTGCTTATTTGTTTCATTATATTCCACATGAGTGAAACCATACTGTGCTTCCCTTTTTCTTTCTGACTTATTTCAATTAGCATGATCCCCTCCAGTTCTAGCCAAATTGTTGCAAAGGGTACAATTCATCTTTAGTAGCGACATTGACTTCCATCAAGTATATAAACCACAGCCTTTTTTTGCAGGTATCTATTGATGTCCATTTAGGTTATTTACATGTCTTGATTACTGTGAATATGCTGGTATAAAAACATAGGTGTGCTCATATTTTTTGCCCTTTGGGTGCTTTTTTCTTTTTTTTTTTTAAAGATTACATGTGATTAATAACTAAGACATTCTTAAAGAGAAACCTACTGTGAAAACTCTCACATGATAACAGAATAATTATTATACCTACTTGAAAAGATGAAATAAAACTCACAAGACAGAAGCAAAGAAGCTATAAATGTTGTTCAAAGTGAATCAATCCAGTAAAAGAAGTGCAGCATGAATGAGACAAACTGGCAGCTGCATGACAAAGCTGTGATTAGTGAAAGCAGACTTAGAGCCAGCTGAATTGTAGCTAAAGTGCACAGCTGATGAGAAGACAAGAAAACCAACAGAAGCAGGAAAAAGATCACAGCCACTCAACTGAAGAACCATCAGTGGACCAGAGGTCCAACAGCGATGCTGGGAGAGCAGAAATCTTATTCAGAAGAGGAATTGAAGACAATTTGCTGGATGTTCAAAATAGTTAATTATATTGCAGCTTTTTCCAAGGATGTGAAAAGTCATTTGTAACAACTGCCATTAAAACATCCCTGGGTGTCTATGAAATTTAAAACAAGGGAATAGAAACTTTTTTTTTTTTTTAAGAAAAGGTACAGGCAGGAATGAAGACACGCATAGACAGGCAGGAAGAGAGAGAAGGAAGAACTATTTTATTTAAATTGTTCACCTCAGCTGTTTCCCCTGTCTCCAGGTCTTGAACCTGGGACCTTGGAATGTATGTGGATTGTGCCAACTGCTCTCCTTTCCTAACCCACTAGGCCACAAGAGTGCATCTACAGTTTTATGTTTTGTTTTTTAACAAAAGGAGAGGAAGACTATAAGGGTGTCATTCTTAGGAAGTTCCATCACTTTCCATGATTGAACTGCCTGAGAATAGTCACTCAGATGGAATCACAGACAGCCCTGGATGAAATGTCCATCAGGCCTCCAGAAAAAGCGTGCACATGCCTAAGTGAAAGACAGAGGCTCACAGGTGACTGGTCTGAGGTCCTCATTGTGCCAGAGGTTCCACCAAGAATTTTTTGCAACCAGCAGAGAGAAAAATGCAACTCTACTTCTCTGACTGCTGAGATGATCGACCTAGAAGGGCAACAAGTCAGAGACCGAAAGCACCTTGCCCTGACACCAAGATCCATGGCGGCACTTGCTGAGGACAGAAGAACTGAACGAAATAACTAGTTCCCAACCATCTGCCTTTCAAGGTGTGACTTGGCTTTTGGAGACACAAGTTCCAGGAAAAGGCTGCATTTAACTATAAAGGTACAAGTGAATGCCCAAATCCAGAAGACAAAAAAGTTGCAGGGAAACCACCCCAAAGCTAAAGAAAAGGAAGCATTAATCAAGAATAGGGCCTGCAGGCAAAGTCATTTTTTCTCTGAAAGGCAGAGGGTAGCTATTTAAGCAACTACAGAACAAACAATTTATCAATGAGCTAAAAATATCTAAGCAAGGAGTCCAGGAGGTTCTGACAGGCAGGAGAGACACCTAAAAAGGAGATCACAGCAGGAAGAACAAGGTGGCCGGCTGGGTGGAGCAGTGGTTAAAGGTTGCCAGCTCGTTCCGAACACAGTCCACGTATATCCCAAGGACCCGAGTTCGAGTTCCAGGACCGGTGGGGAATAACCAAGATGTACTAAAAAAAGGTAGATAAAAATGTTTCTTCTTCCTCTTTCTTCCTGCCTGTTTGCCTTCATTCCTACCTGCAACTTTCCTTAAAAAAAAAAAAAAAAAGTACAGCTGACTTAGAGATTTATTGAATTAAACAAAATTTTGAAAAATCTATAAACAACAATTTACAAAGGCTCTGAACTATGTAGAAAGGATAAGCCAACACTGGAGGCTGGATACCATATGATTTCTCAATGCAAATATATGTTGTAAAAAATGAAAACAAATGTGAATATGTTTATTATAAAAATGGGTTAATTAATTTGGAAGGTATTCTTTTGGAATGGGAAACTCTTTAAAAAGGCAGAAAGATTAGGAACAAAAAATGAAAACCATAAAGGCACAGGCGTTAGAAATTTAGCAATCATAAAATCTATAATATATAAACGATACAAAGCAAAGATCCAATAATCTGTTGTCCCTAAGAGATGTAAACAAATCAAAATATAAATGGTCTAAATCCAGGTCTAAGATTTGCTGTGCCCTTGCAAACACACAAAAAAGTTAAGATTACTACTGTGAAAATGGTATCAGATGTTTTAAAAAGGATATAAAATTATGAAAATGTAAGAACAGGGTACCTGAATGTTTAAACACTATAACAACAATAAATCCTGATGAAAAACATTATTAAAATTGTCAAATATGGTTACATCTTAAAACCTCAGCAGAACATCACAGCAGACTGAATATATAGGAAATTAAAAACCTTCCCGATGAACCAGATTAATTGGTCAATATCATCTCTTTACTTGATACCCTAAAATCTTTTAAGGACCAATGATAAAATTTAATTAATTGCATTTTAGCAAAAACCATTCATTTCTTTTTGCAATTTTCAACCTCTCCACTGATATTACAAACAGTTCTGATGTCCAGTCAGCCTCTGCACACCCCTCCGTTCATTATTCTCTAACATTTGCCCTTGAGAGATATGTGTTACTGATAAGTGCTCAACAGAACACTTGCTGACTAAATATTACCAATACGGGAGCAAGAACAATAATACTGACTAACAGCACCATTGTTTGAAAAGAATTAAAATATATGAGAATGGTCTCCTTTCTCTCCACACCCTGAGAACATAGCCCTTCTTTCCTCAAAATGCAAAGCCAACCTACCATTTAAGATTTTTAAAAATAATCGAACAAATACCACACCATATTTACATTTTGATTTCCACTGACCTTGTAAGAAAGTAAGGCGAAAATGAAGCTGGATTGTCTTGCTCTGAGAAGAGGGGCATGGACCCTCCCATTATCCACAGCCGGAAGCACAACACCGCTGTCACCTTTGGGAGGAGAAGACTTGGTGAGGCAATCACTGCCGGCTCCATCTTTCTGGAAGATCATTCCAGATGCTTTACAAATAGTTATTTTATGAAGTTTTTTGGTGGTGAGCTTCCACAGAACAACCTTACAGGTGGATAAAGAAGCTGCAGCCCTGAGGTCATTTGCCCCAAACCCCATAGGTAGTCTGATCCCAATGTTCATTTCTTAACCATTCCACTCACAAAGCCCAACACGTGAAAGTTTGTATCAAATTCGACAGATAAAAAACCGCATGGATCCTCCCAACTCCCTACAGCTCAGGCAGGTAAGGCACAGGCTATAAAAGCCACGGACCTGGGTTCAACACATGGGAAAATAAATACATAAACTGATTTTTTTTTTTTAAAGCCTGCCTTGAATGAACACATTTGGAAATGTTCCAAACCCTCAATGACCTGAAGCCAAACAATTATGAAGGTTTATTTCAACCAACCCCCAGGGATATCTTTTTTGTCACCCAAAGGAATTTCATCCCTGGAAAGCTCAATTCTAAGTTAAGGTGGTAAGAAAGCCAGAGATACTTTTGTGGGAGGAGTTCTGTTCACACTTCTTCAAGATGTAATTTTCATTTCAATAGAACCGATTTTGTTGTTTCTATTAAGGTCTGGGAGAAATCTTTGCTTAGGGATTGAGGATTAATTTTAGGTGTGGTCAAAGCTGAATTTTTTTTTCCCCCATGAATATCATGGACTTATTTCATCAATGCTTTTGTGGCCTTAAATCCAAAACCTAATATAAATATGTTGTGTCAGCCAAGAGAATGTAAATGGTAAATAATGTGTAGGTAATAATTAAAAATAACAATAATCACTCAATATCCTACTGAAAGTGAATTTAAATTCTTAAAGATATTATAATGAAAATGGCAGCTATAAAAGTAAAGGAAAAAAGAAAGAAGATGAATTCCCTAAAATAATACGAAGATTAAAGCTGTGATCACTAAAACAACCAAAAAGAATAGGAGAAGGGGCTTGGAGAATAAATTTTACAAACAGAAAAATGATAAATATCTGACAAGTTTCATTATGACCAACATGTCAAATTACGGGCATTCCCAAACAGGTCTAAGAAAATAAGTCACATCTGAGACTGCTGTTAAATCATCCTAATTCTATGCAAAAATGCTTTAGAAAAATAATTTTCCCCTTTTGCCGAAACTGTGCTACTAAAGCTCTGGATTGCATTCAGTTTTGCATACTCTTCTACTACAGCCATGGTTTAGTGGTGGGAAAAATAAACCCACATTAACTGTTAAACATTACAATTCAGATATTTTCATAAATTTCCTATCAGAACTTATTACGCATTTTAACAGAATGCATGAGAAACAGTAAGACTGTGAGCCTGGCTTCCTAAGCTCCTGGAATAGAAACATCCCACAATCCAAGAGGATGATTAGTATAGTCACCAAAGAGCATTATGAGGAATTCACCCTTCTGTGTGCAATCTGCTCCTCCAATCAAGAAATGGAATCACTTCCTTCTCTCCTTACACCTGGGCTGTGATGGGAGATATGCTGAGTTTGCCTGGGGCTGGCCGAAGAGGTGGTACAGCTACAGGTGTGTTCTCTAAATCCAGCTGTCATGTTGTGAAGAAGCTCTCCTGCTAATGAGAGGTTGAAGTGGGGGTGCCAGAGGCTGAGAAGTCAGAGTGATGACCTGGCACAGGTGATGACTGGATGCACCTGCTTAAGCAACGCTGGCCCAAAGTCTTGCTGAGCAGAACTTCTCAGGGAGACACTGCCCAGCCAAAGCACTTAGAGCACATATCTGGTGGTAGTTGTGTTAATCTTTTGGGCTCTCTTGGGCAGCAATCGATAGCTAATACAGGAGGATTTGTGCTGCTGAGATCACTTGGCATAAGAACCTTGAAAAAGATTCATGAACCATTCAGTTCAGGCGGCATGTGTCCCAGGGCTCACAGGTCCTTAGGTTTCCAGGCACACATGTATGGTGTGTGAACCCTTTGATGTTAAGATGTTGTTATAATCTACTGCTGATTCAATTAAATGACCTTGATCATGTCTCAGAGTCAAATTAAATGGAAACATTCTGTATTGGATATTTTCAAAAGCATCTATACTCACGTAACTGATGACCAAAATGGCCCTTTTTAAGAATGGCCTCATGGTAAGTAGGACATTTCTATGGCTGCTTGTTGTCAGGTATCTGAAAGAGGAAAGAAAAATATCTTAAGTTAGCGTTACAGGCCACCACACAGAACCTCCTCCTTTCAACGTGCATATGTGGCTGGCCCCAAAAGGCTGGATGGACCCAAGCTGAGAAGGTAGCTCTGCAGCCAGAGATGCAGGGTTCAGTCCCCCTGCTATGCTCTGTATATTCTCAACCTCTGTGCACATCCATTTTTCTCACATTTGTAGAGGAAACAGCAACAGCTCTCTTGGGCAGGAAGGTTGTGAGTACTGAGGTCATATATGAACAGGAGCCAGCACTGTTAGCTATGACTATGAGTGTCCCGTCTAACCCCCAACAGCCCAGGCACTCTGGCAACACATGGCTACAGTGCCCATGGGATGACACGAAATAAAAGTGTTTCTTTACCTACGGAATAAAATTTAAGAGGTACAATGTCTTCCACCCACAAAATAGCTCAGCAGTGTCTCATCCTTAAAAAGAAGAGGCTGCCCAGGTTGTGTGAAGTTAAGTGATTTATTCAAAATAGCAAAGTTAGTCATCGCCCGTGGTGGGATCAGAGCTCACGGACGTGCAATGGATCATTTCTCGTCTGCCTGTGGCCTTTGGAATCAAACTAGACTATAGGAAAGTCAGCTTATAGAGGAGCAAGAAGCCCTATGGACTGTTTCTGCCACAGCTCACTCCTATACAAAATAGTTCCCACATCCACAGAAGACATATGACTGGATGGTTTTCATAAAGACAATGAAAGGAAAGCCAGAGGCACTATTAAGGAACCCCAAGCAAGTAAATCCAAGAAAACCCAAAGCAAGTAACTTTCACCTACATACAAATTTCTATATTTAAAGTACAGAATGGAGGCGGGAAAAGTCCAACCAAATCACATAATCAAGGAGTAGTTCCCATTGCATCCTTATTTTCTCTATCCCTTTTCATTTTTTTTTTTTCTTTCACTCTATTTTTTTAAAGGAAAGGTACAAGAAAGAATGAAGGCAAGCAGGCAGGAAGAGAGAAGATAAAGAATTTATTTTTACTTAGTCATTCTTCTTGGTTATTCTCCCTTGCCCGGCACGTGAACCCAGGTCCCTGGGATGTATGTGGACTGTGCTTGGCCAGAGATGGCAGACCCAACCAGGGTGTACCTGCCTTCACTCTTTTCTGTCCACTTTTTCTTCAAAGGATTTCTCCCCAGAATCCCTAAAACTCTGTATTTGAATGAAGCATCTTCATGTATCAGGAATGTTCTCTAAGGAGAGAGATTCTTTTGTGAGACCAGAGTAGATTAGGTCTCACAAAAGAACATCTACCTTGATGGATGCTTACAGGATATATGTGAGTCCTCCATTCTGTAATGAAGGCATCCAAATGACACTGGGAGGAGGGTGAGGGCCAAGCCTCTTCCTTCTTGTTTCCCTCTCCTGGGTCACCAACAACCTTGGAAGTGACCCAACTTGGAGAGGTGACAATCAAGCATTCAATGATAGCACAAGAAATGAGGGACAGCGGAGCCAGATTTCATCCAGCTCTGCCGGGGACATTCCCAAGCCCAACATGCCAGGTCTGTCTTCTCCCTCAGGCCAGGACCCTAAGGAATGGTTCCCAAGCAAGGGCATCGCTGCCATGCCCAAGGGGGCAAAGGAAGAGACCACTCCTTGAAACCACCCACAAGGCCCTCATCTGTGTTTCTCTGAGGCAAAGTCCTTGGCTTTGATCTTCAGTATTCACCAAGTCTGGGGTTCCAACCAGGTTAAAGAACTGCTAGGAGTCTTCTCAGCTCAGCTTCTTTTGAGACTGTCGTTTGTTGACAGGCCAGGTCAAGAAAGATCAGCATGGATTGTTCCTGCTGCTCTGTAAGGAGGTAGGACAAAGGGCAGCAGGAAGGGGAAGGGCACATCTGAATGGAAAAAATACCTCTGGCTGTCTGCTTCTGAGCTTCATTACTCAAGTTCCCTTTGTCCCTTGTTTATTTGAACACAGTGGAAAAATTACAAGTGGGTGTCTTTCTACAGAACAACAGATCACAGAGTTTAGGATTTTTTTGTCAAGGTGAAATTGAGGTAAATACACATTTTGTTAAATGGAAAGCTTATTATGATAGTTATTCTGGTGAGTTCTATTTATAAAATGTCCCTTTATAAATTCTTCCTCTACGAAATTCCATTTCCTCAGAAGTTAAGCTTAAGGCAACTGTAGGGGTGGAGGGGAAATAGCCTTCTACCCCTCCAGGTTCTCCTTGGGCTAATCAAGTAATAGGATCAACATCATAGATTAGAGAAAAAAAAAATGACAAATGTGTAGGGAATCTCCATATAAATGAGGATTTCAAGGTCAGCAAGGAGCAATAAGGACACACAACCAGAGCTAAAGAACTGGAGAGGGACAGGGCCTTAGAGAGAAGGAAGGCAACACATGTAATATGAATGTGACTCATGACAGAAGCTCTTCCATTACAGTTTGCAGGTTTCTGTAACAAAAAGGTTATTTCTGGTAAAATTCCTAATTCCAGGTAATACCTTCAATATTCATTCTTCTAGGCAGTTAAAGGGGCAGTGAGTGCTCTCCTTTATTCCCTTCTCTGAGTCCTCAGGGCTCCATCAGCAACCTTAGCTAGAAATAATCCACATACCAAAGTGACACATCTCAGGGAGGCTTCTTGGGAAACCTAGTCTTCACACCAAATAATTAACTCTTAGAATGCATGCCAACGCAATGAAAGCCCAAAATGATACAGAAAGGGCATGGGAGGGGAAGACCTGGGAGGGAATAAGGGGAAGACTGAGGGAACAAGGTGGTGGTAAAAGCACCAGATGCTGGTGGAGGGTGTGGTGTGAAATACATCAAACCAAGGGTGCAAATTCAATATCTTGAAAAGCATACAAACACTGTAAATAAAAGGAATAATTAAAGTACAAAATAAAATAAAATGATAGAGAAAACATTGGTTGGAAAAATAACCCCTTAGAAAGAATTTTTTTTTTTTTTTTTTTTTTTTTTAAGGAACGGTGCAGGCAGGAAGAGAGAGGGGGAAGAAGCATTTTATTTATTTTTGTTTAGTTTTACACACTGGTTGTTCTCCCCAGCCCTGGAACAACCCAGTCCTTGGGATGTACCTGGACTGCACTCCACTGGAGGCAGCTGCCCAAACTGCTACTCCACCAAGGAGTGCCAACATTTCTATTTCGAGTTGTTGACCATATCAAATGAGAATATAAGGCAAAATGATAGGGCCTCTTTTATTTTTGGCAAACATTAGGTCAGAGAGAGTGTGCTAAACGCACGTACTTCAATGACTGACTTCTCCTACCCTTCCCACCAACGACCTGGACGATGGCACTCTTCCCAACCATCTAGGAGGTATGGTCTGTGAAAGAGAACTGAACAATAATAACAAATAACCATGTAATTATTATCAATAACAACAGCAGTTAATATGTACCAGACATAAATCTAAATGATGTAAATGTAATAACACAACGATCCCTCGAGGAAACACATTATAGTTCCTTTTTAATACAGGAGACGAAAAAGCTAGAAGTAATACTTAACTAATAGATCACATTCTCTCAGCTATTTATTTCAGTCACAAGCTAAAGAAACTAAAGGTGAATTAAAATCACAAGGCACTCTGCAAATGTTGTTCATGATTTTTAATTTCAATGTCTCCATCACGCTCCCTGGGAAGTCAGAGAAGTTTCCAAAAACATTGCCAAACTAGGAGGAAATACTAGCGCAGGAACCACAGGTACAGGCATTTACTGTCTGCTTCCAACTCCTGTGTTGTGTGACAAGGAACAAGCCGACAGGAGGTTTGCTTTTCTCTTCTATCAATGAACATTGGACGAAGTAACTTTAAGGTGCTTTTCAGGTCTGAACTCCTGTGTTCCATGGATGGGCTCATCAGTTGATGATATATAAATGACCACTGGGGAAAAGCGTGGAGAAACCTGATGGAATTTCAAAAAGGAATGCCAAGGAACAGAAGGGAATAAATAACGTTTTGTCTCGAATATTGGTCTCCTGAGCAGATCTTTCATAATTTTCAGTTCTGTATAAAAAGGTATATTAACATGTATATATTAACAGGGTATTGGCATTGTTAAACTATGCATTTTTAATGACTTCCGATTTTGGGGCAATAAAGGCAAAAAAAAAATCAAAGTTATCCAAAGGAAATTCCCTAAACTTTGCTTCTCCACACTCCAAATTTTCCAGCCATTAACATCCACCTTCTCAGTTGGTCATATTCAAATATTCACAGTTAAATGTGACTTCTTCCTGAATAACACTTGTGTAACCAGGTAGTAAAAGCAGGACCCAGTGAACGTAGCCATCCATCAAAATCAGTTAATCAGAAATGGAGGAAAGTATGCCAGTTAATTAACACATAGTCTAGTTAGGGATAAACTAGGCCAGGAGAAACACAGATAATATAGTAAACTGATTTTCCACTGAAGTGCAGAGACCTGTAATTGGTTTGATACACTAGCAGAATTCCTGCAAAATCATCAAAACAACTGTAGAATTCCCCCAAATACTTCACCTTCTCTTCCATATTACTCCCTGCACACGGGTTTTGCCTGTTTACCTCTGTAACCCCTACAGACTGGGATGTGGGACTGAGACAGAGAAGGGTTTCCACCTCCTCGATGGGTGCCTTTTGATAAATCTTTCCCTGCATCAAACGCACAAAGCTACTGGCTTTGTTGTGCATCAGGCATAATAAACCAGTCTGATCTATGATACTCGCCATGTTCCTAGTCCTCAGCTGAGGTTAGAAGAGCCACCCTAAGTCACCATCCATAATTTTGGGGGCTATAGAAGGATTATTGTTTTATTAAGTCACTGAACTTCGTTAGCACACAATCATTGTCAACCAATAATTAATATTTATAGCAAGATGATCAATAAATGCCTGCAGACGCAGATAGAATTTTCAAATACTTAACCTGTCTCTACTCTGCTCATTTTCTTTTTCTGTATTTTCCTTTACTCTAGGGTTAGATCAGGATATAAAATAGGAATGTTCATAGCTTGGGTTATGGACAGCAAGCCAGAGGAAGAAAATCATTTGGATGGTTCTTTTTCCAGTCCCCTAAACCTTAGTGGTTTAAATGAAGATATAAACTCCAGTCCTTCTCAGAATCTATAAAAGCCTGATCATTTTTCTCTTAAAAACCAGTCCAGTGGCAAATATTTCAGATACAGGTAACTATTTAATATTATTCCAATAAATCTACGTATCTATGAAATTCCTTCTAAAACACCAATCAAACCCATTTAATCTCTCTCACTCTTTCCAGGTAATAAAGCAGATTAATAGAGTCACAAACTGAGACTTTTTTTTTTAATTCAGTTTTTTAGAATAGGAACTTAGAAATCTGCTTTTCTTAGAAACACAAGAAAACAGACTTTTCAGTTGACCAAAGTAATACAGACACAGCTCATTTTAGAAAAGACTGTAAATTTAACAAAAACAACAAAAGAAATCTCAGTGTCTATACATTCTCTAGATAATGCATTCTCCTTGAATCCATAATGCCTCTCTTCTAAACCTAATATCCAAAGGCTTTCTATAGAGCAGAACAACCTTTGATGTCTCCTTTGATATTCAAATGAAGATTCTGAAGAGAGGCCTCTAACTATTCCAGGAAGACAATGAGGCATTTCTAAGTTCTGCCTACTCAGAAACCCAAATTGACCTTCAATTTCCCATTGAGCTGCCGTAAATTTTTCTTCCAGAAATTTTAAACTCTCAACTCAGCATGTTACTTAGAAAGGAATATTTCCTTAGGTTATCACACAGAGAATAGTGGAAATAAAGACAGAGATGGCACAGGGGGGGATTTAATTTCAATCTCAACCATTCTGAAAATCAAAGGTAGAATGGGAAGGATCAAAACAGCTCAAGTAATTTCACTGATGAGAAAAAAAAAGGAAGCCCAGAAATGTTAACAGATTTGCAAAAGGTCACTATCTTTAAAGGTCAAAGTGTCAAAGATCAAGGAGTTTAGGCTTCATTAAGAATTAGTCAGTTATCTAATTTATATTCCTTCTGCAAGGAATTTAGTCAGAAACTCCAATTTTTATTCTGTCTACGTGTAATAGCAAAAAATTCAGTTTTATCACCTTGGCCTGTCATTAACAGTCTCAGGTAAGTTTCCATTCATTAATAACAGGGGATGCTAAATGCATTAATATGTGTTAGTCTCTGTGCTAAGCATTGTGCCTTTTCTATTTCATTTTGTCCTCATACTAGCCCTGCGATCCCATACTTGCCCCATCTTGTATGTGAGGCTAACAGAGACACTCAGGATCACACAGAGCAAGGATCAGAGGGGACACCCCAACCCCATACCTAAGCACTCACTATTCTATAGTGTAAGATTGTTCTCCCCCCTAAAGTTCAGATAGGTCTTTCCCAAAATGGCCTGAGCAGGCTTTGTCCAGTATGTGTTAACCTTTGTTCGTACAGGTTTGGAGAAAAGCTTGTTACCACTACCTTAAAAAATAAAGATACTTAGACGTGGAGTCATCTCCAAAAACAATCTTTCATTAGGGAAACCTACTGGAAGGTAGGACAAACATCCCAAGGCAAGGTTTTGTCATAGGTAGTCATCCCTTCATGTGAAGACACCCACTCTATCCCTGACATCCCAGCCCCTGCTCTCTCCCCTCAGACAGGGTATGTCCTTGGTCTGTCTCATTGACCTTGGAATTTACAACCATGCAAACTCTCCATATATGTCATTAAATTTGGTCTTTTCTCCTGCTAATCCTGTTTGATATTAATTTGTTTCAACAGCCCAAGAAGACCCTATGAGGGCGGGAGGATTTTCCCCAGCCCTCCAGAACAATGCATAGTAAACTGAAGCTGCTTAGTTCAGCACAGTCAACACAGATTTGTCTCATTAAATGGGTTTCTGCATAGTAAGAACACAATGATTTGTATGCCATTAAAAATGGTGTCAACATCCATGTCAGTTTGCAAAGCTCTATAATGAAACCTGTCATAAAGGTTTTCCACACATGTGAATGGCAGTGCACAGTTATTGCTGTGTCTAAGGGTTTCCCACACGTCCTGGCTGCTGCAGCTGAAATTTGGGCCCCATGCACAGCAGGCTGTTCTCAGAGGTTAAATGGGAAGAGATGTTAAGAGGAGAATGTGTGCAGAGTGGGGTTTGGGGGCGATCATCTGGCCCACTGAGGGGTAGCCGGCAGGAACCACGAGGGATGGATAAGATACCTTAAGAATGACAAGGAAGCAGACACTGAGGAAGAGAAGTGAATTAGGTGAGGAGAGGAGTAAGGAGAACATACAGCAAGGGTGACAGGAGAAAGGAAGGGAAAGGTGTCATTACAGATGTGGGAGCTGTCTCTAGCAGAGGGGTGATAGGCAGGATACTCATTCCATCGTGGAGTCTGGATTTTATTCTGATGCAACAAGCAGTCAGCGATTTCCTATGGAAATGACAGTGGTACCCAGCCCACTCTGAAGTCCAAACAGAGACGTGGGCTCTGCAGCCCTGATAGGGAAGTGGTGGACTCTAGAAGGCAGATCATGGCTATTCTGGAAATTCCCAACACATCAGATTCGAAAGAGATGAGCAGCTCTCTGCCAAGTAGGTGGAGCGGCCCTATTGTAAGAACAAGAAAAGCACATTGTCTCATCTTGGCAATAAGGTTCATGTGTTCAGTCTTTTCTTGAGGCATTTTGATTTTGGATTAACCTGCTTGTTAATTTGTTAGATATAAAAACTTTCTGCTAATCAGTAAATTTAATTTGCCAAAATGAGAACCTATTCCAGTAAGATACACGTTATGTATTTGTAAGGCATTTTTGACAAAAGGCTTTTCAATCCAGTCTAATGTTGAATCATTCAAAGATCTGCATGAGGTTGGCAGAATAGAGTGTTCTAGCTCCAAGTTACACTCCAAACCCAACCAGAACTACACCAAATGATGGCTGGTGTTGTGCTCTCTGCTGCACACATGAAATCACGGCTCTCACAATACACACTGTGCAGTTACCCAAGTTATGCATTATGAAAAGGAAAACAGCCGATAACAATTATACTATTTTCAGAACCTCTTATTGAGATATGTGGGCTGACAAAGTCAAGTACAATTAAGCTCATAAAAAAGAGTACTTGATATCGGGGTTGTCCTGGAAAACTCCAGGGAATATACTTTTTGTTCACAATAATTATACTAATAGCTCCCAGTTAGTGATGCCCTACTATGACCCTGGCATAGTTCTTATGTGTGTCACCCCTATTCCTAGAAGATGGACACTAATATCTTCAATTTACAAATAGGGAAACTGAGGCATTAGTGGTTGAGAATCTTGTCCCACAAGGAGTAAGTGAGGGGAGTGAGAACATACCTGCTGCCTGTGTCCTTAACCACCAGTCTCTGCCCTCTCTCCCATCACTGCCAACGACACCTTCCTAGAGGATGCTTGTGTTTGACATCCAGTCTTGGAAGTGTAAGCACAGCGTTAACATGTTTAAAATAATGCCAGTGTATGACTGATCAATTCAGGACATCCACAAAGAAGCTGCGACAAGGTCATCACTGGGACAAATGACAAGCTCTTCCGATAATAAAATTACATTTAATAAGCCGAACACTAGGCACTATGTTAGGTCTCAGAAGTGACATATACATGCATCGTTTAACTCGAAAATAACAGCTAACTTAACAAGTCCACACAGTGGGCCAGAAACTGTCCTAAGTGTATGTAACATACATATAACATGTATTACATACTTATATGTAAGTTCTCCTTTCATATGAGGACACTGAGGCATAAAACACTGGGGCTTCAGGTGTTCCCAAACCCCCACCGCAGGAGCTGAGAGGAAGCCCTGACTACTACTGCTGTGGGCTCTGTGTCCTTTTCGTTCAACCCCATGTGGACAAGACAAGGTCCCTTTCCCCTCTGCCTACGGCAGGGCTTGCCTGGGTCACCCTGTCAGTCTTTAGGTCTCTGGAGGAGGACTGCCTCTCCCTATGGTCCTGCCTCTGATCTTCCCTCCTCCTGGGGGTTTTAGTGCCCAGTGCATAGATAGGCCACCACTGCTGATGGCAGATGACTGGAGCCACAGCTCAGCACCTTTTCTGGGTCTTTCCTGCCTCCACGTGAGCACAGGACAGGCCAGCCCAGAGGGACCTCTATCAGTCACATTCATGCTCGTCACTGGGTGAGGAATTAGCTGGGGTAGGTGCCACAGACCCAGGCATCGGCGAGGGCATCTCACTGACACCACTGCACACCAGCTTCTCCAACACAGCTCTGAACCCGGCCCACAGGGTGCTCCTGTCCTCATGAGCAGGCTCTGTGGCGGCTCTCCTGCGTCCAGAGTTCCTGGCACACGTGGTTTTGTCACTGAGCTCACAGTGACCAAATTGTTGGCCTGGGCTTCCCACAGGCCACTGCTTCCCCTGACATGGACCATCTCCCCGCGCACTGCTGCTGCGGTCACAGGGCATCACAGGTGGATGCCCAGGAAACCATGACACGCTCACAGGGAGGCAAGCAGGGCGAAGCAGGAGAGGAGAAACCCTGTCAAGGTCCAACTCAGGCAGAGCGCAGCCCATTTCCCTGGTCGGACCCCTGATGCCCTCTATAAGCCTGTATTCAGGGTTGGAAAGGTGACTGCCAGAGCCGTAAGGGCTGGAAAGTGGGGATTGCTCATTCCTGCAGTATCTTGGCAAATACCTGAGAACCCCCCTTTTCCGATAAGAATCTTACTTTGGGGGTTATAAGATCTATTTCACTTAAAACTCTAATTTTTACATGACAGACAAAATATGCTACTTTTTTTTAACAGGGAAGGTTTTAAGTTTTCAACTTTCGAGTGATTTGGTTTTATTTTTACATTCCAATACCAATGCACACTGAAAGTTCTGAGGAGTAATCAGTAAGATTTCAACAGAAACAAGAACCATAGTGGCTCCTAGCACAGCCACTATAGAAATAATCATCATTCAGAGAATTGTCAGGGTTTTAATGTCTGCTTCCAGTGCTGCAGAAATTAGGAGTTCATGATAAGAAAGTATACACACATTTTTCAAATGCATGCTTCTTTTGCCTAATAGTTTTTAGAAACTTCTTCTAATTTCAGACTTGCAACTCTCATTTTCAAACATGAAAAAAAAAAGAAAAAAAAAGCCTAAGTAGGAAAGTTGCTAAAGGAACTAGAAATTCCAGCCCTAGTTCATTATTCATGTGCATCTATGGATATACATTATACATGTATACACGTATATAGCGGTACATTTCTAATTTTACTTGTAGTTTTCAAAATAAACATTCATGAAACACTGTTGTACTGACACAGGTAGGTAAGTTTTAATTATATCTGTATATGATACCTCAGTTGACAAGGGATCTCTAAGGTTCCCAACTCGATGACACAGGAGCAGCTGGGGTGGTGACACAGACCTGGCAGTCCCCTCATTCCATAAAAAGTGGGGACAGGCAAGTCCTCTAACCCCCCTGGGTCTCAGGTGCTTCTGCATGAGTTGTTCATCCTGATTCCTGCCTTAAAGGTTGCAGCTGGGATGTCAGTGAGATGATGTGTGTGACTGCCCAGCCCTTAATGACACCAGTTACCACCGTTAGAAGAGAGACCACTACCTTGCCGAAAGTGCTGGGATTTGATGCCTGTCTTCCAGGTCACATACTCACAAAGGAACAAAGGTACAAAGGATTCAGTTAGGATCCCTACTGTTAAAGGACTTCCTCTCTCTCATGTTCTCTCAGCCTCTCCTCCGAAGGAGGAGGAAAACAGAATAAAATATTTTCCTGGATGCCTTTCATTTGACTCCGCACATTCTTCCTGCTTACTGGACAGTCTGATGGACCCTGAACGCATACAAACAAATCAATCTTGTCTCTTTTCCCCTTCTTCCGTCCCTGCTCCCACGAACAAGGGTTTCATCAAAAACAAGTGTGTCTCTCGTGGAAGATATCTACTAGTTGTCTGAGCTTGTTAATTCTCAAAACACAAGAGCTAGAATTTTTCTCACCCACACTTCCCAGCTATCAAACAAATCTTTTCTACTCGGATGAGCCAATGTAAGGATCCTTTATAGCATCATTTATTAAAGTAACAAAAAGAGAGACAAGAAACAAGCCCTCTAACGTGTGTAATCAATGGGACTACAGTGAGTTTATTTATTGGACTATAGAGCTGCCTGGTGATGGTAATAGAAGTTGATATTTTAAAAGGCAAATTAGATTCAGACTTATATGAGAAAGTAAAAAGAATCTGACAGTCTTGATTAAAAAACCGATCATATCTACAAATGATAGACACAATGATATCCCAAATAATCAAACTTAGCTGTAAACAAAACAAGCAAACATTCAACACTAAAACTCCGAAATTTGTAACATGTAATTTTCATATATTTATCTATTTATACTCTGGCAGAGATAAATATCATATACTCATTTTTTCTTTTAAGTATCAGTAATATCTAGTTTAAAAATTGATGAAAGGTTTCTTATTTAATATGGCACTCATCAATTTTTTCCACTTCTATGTAGCTTTAATGACTCCAAGACTGTCTAAAATCATTCCCGCTTTTTTTAAACACCAAGGTTCCAAATTTCTGGGACCAAGCATTAATGTCAGGTGCGTCCTGGTGGCTTCGGCTGTTAAGCCAGTGGCTGGGGCATAAACCATGCGAAGTCCAAGGACCCGCATTCAGGTAGAGGAAACAACTAATAATAAATAAATAAACAAGCAAATAAAGGTATTTCTCCTCTTCACTCCTTTTATTAAAAATGATTCTTCTTCCTCTCCCTTCCTCTCCAAAGCAAAAACAAACAAAAAAAAGTTGATGTCAGTCTCAAAGTGCTGGTAAGCTTATTTAAAAACACCATGTCATTTTAGACTGACAAAAATTACTGAGATTGATTATGAAACAGCAAACAACAGAAGAACCTGTTCTGATATGTCCTTTGCCAAGTGGGAATGTGGTCACTGCCATCATCACTCAGTACCATCTCTATCCACCTGATTTCGACAGAACTTGCCATTGAAAATCAGGCTAGAAAATGTCTTGAGGAGCACCACAAACATTCCATTTCCACCCTACCCATCATTTGAAAATACAAGGAATGAACAACGCTTATAGAAATGGATGATTCCAGGTCCAGCATAGAAACCGTTAGGAAGAACATGGAATATCTAAAATATCAAGGAAGACAACTGAGCTCCTATCAAAGGGATTGAGGGGCCAACCTGAAGAAAGCTTCTACAGACAGAGAGGGACACTGGACATCAACAAGAATAAAACTGGCAGATAAAGCAAAAGAATGAAGCATCTGGTCCCGTACTGTCTATATAAATCATACCCTGGGGGCATCCAAATAATCCATGAAGGGTGCTTCTCTTGACGAATAGACCAGCTCTAAATGGAGAGAGAACGAGAGAACTAGAACAGTACAAGTTTCAACCCCTCTGGACATCAAAGCTCTAGGCATATGGCAACTCATAAAGAAGAAAAATAATGCGAATTATACAATCTCTCCTGGCAGGACACAACACACATCAAGTATTCTTGCCCAAAATATAAAGCAGAATGCAGTCAAGCCTACAGACCCAACTAAACATATAGTTTAGCAAGCAACATCACGGAAATGCCATCCATAAAACGCAGACTGGGAAACATTACAGGACAAAGGAAGAGCAAAAAGAAAAGAAAACAACAAGGCAAAAGTGAGAACAAGAGTTCCCACACAAGCACTGCATCCAAACCCCTGTAACTAGACCAAAGCCTACCAAGTCTTCCAGCAGCCTGACCCAGCCCATTTCAAGGTCCCTCCTAGAAAGGATTTATGGTTTGTTCTAGTCAACACCTGAACCAGGCCCCTTCCTCCCTCTCTGCGAGCAGAGCACTTAATAAAAAGGAGCTTATTATGGAGGCTCCTCCTCCCTCAGTCCTTCTGAGAAGTCATTATTCTCTACAACCCAGGAGTGTCTGTCTCCAAGAAAGGAAACCATCAGAAAGTTCAGGGCCTCTGTCTCCTCTTTGCAATGCTCACCAGTCCCTGACGTTCAGCAGAGCCAGGCCTGAGCGGGCCTGCACCGCCATCCCAGCATTCTTTTCCTACTGAGACCCCATTTTGGCGCCTTCCTACCACCTCAGCTTCCCCTCGAAAGGCCCAGCCACTTTTTGCACACATTGGATTGGCGTTCAGTTCTTTCTCTCATGACCCATAGTTCCTGAATAAACTTGGTTTTCACTGCTTTAATGAACTTCTTGTTGAATTTATCTTTGGTCACAACAAAACAAAAAAAGAATAGCACAGGATGGGAGAACCTATGGATTAATAAGGCCTTAAGAAACATAACCAATTGCAATGTATAGAAATTAATTTTTATTATGTCTAGAACAAACAAGTGAAAAAATATCAAAAGGGGAAAAGCAGTGACTAGACATTTGATATTGAAAATTAGTGTTCTTTTAGATGATAGTGCTATCATGGTTGTGTTTAAGGGAAGTATTTTTATTTTAGAGTCCTATTCTTTTTCTTTAAGGTACAGCTAGGAATGAAGGAGTAAGCAAGGTAGGAAGAAAGAGCCAGAAGAAGTACTTTATTTTTTTATTTAGTTCTTCACATTGGTAGTTCTCCCTGGCTTGGTCTTGAACCAGGAATCTTGGGATGTATGTGGAAATGCTCCTAGATCATTAGGCCACCAGGGTACGCCCCCTTTGAGAGTCTTATTGTAATATATACACGTGAAATTATATGACATCTGGGATTCACTTAAAATAATTTGAAGGTGAAAATAGAATTGATAATTGTGGTTGGTGAAAAATGAACCTGTGATACCTATCTTTACATAGGCTTGTTTTCCATAAAAATTTGTGTTTTGTTTTTGTTTAAATTTAGTTAGTCATTTGATGAAGATCTAGTACAACATATTAAGAATTCTCAAACGCAACAGTAAAAATACAAACAAAAACAAGCAATCCAATTAGAAAATTCAAAAGAACACGAGAAGTGACAATACATTATAGAACAGATATGGATGTCAATAAACATATGTGAAATGTTCGATGTCACTCATCATTAGAAATAAAATTTTAAAAAATGAGATAACACAGATATCAATCACTATTCATCTATTCAAACAGCTAAAATAATAACCAGTAACATCACCACTCCGACATGGAGGGAATATAATTTTGCACAGCAAAGTGGTTTGGCAGTTTCTTAAAAATCTAAACATACACTTACTCTATGACCCAGCAATTGTATTCCTGGGCATTTATCCCAGAGAAATGAATGTGTCTGTCCACACAAAGCCCATAGAGACTATGACTGTTCAGAGTAGCTTATTTTGAAGTTTCACAAAATTGAAAACAAGAAAATATTCCTCAATAAGTGAATGTTTAAACCAACTGTGGAACATCCATACCGTGGAGTGTGACATACAGGAACAAACTACCGATAACCACCACAACTTGGATGGGACTCAAAGATACTATGTACCTGGAAAAACTAGTGCCCATATCAAAAGGTCACATATTATAAGAAACATAAAATTCCTGAAATGACAGAGGTGAAAGCAGATATGTGGTTGCCAGGATTTAGGGTTGGTAGCAGAGGAGAGGGTAGGTACAGCTACAGAGAAATACCTTTGTGCTGATGGAGTAACGATATCTTGATTGTGGCAGTGTTTCTCTGAATCCACAAGTATGATAAACCGATTCAGAACACTACATATCTGCAAAGTCAATTTTCCAGAACTGATACTGCAATACAGTTATGTGCGACGCAGTCATTGGGGACAACTGGGTGAGACATGAAGCAACCTCTCTGTGCCATCTTTGTGCCTTCCTGTGATCTCCAGTGTATTTTTAAATAAATGAGTTTTTATAAACTCAAGCTCATCTAATACTAAAGTCCATGTCTGTCTCCTTGCTGTGCCATCAGTGCACATCAAGTTCAAAGCATGAGTAGGTGTTTATAAACTCATGGATCCGGCATCTGCCATCCGGCATCTTCCTTGAAAAGGAAGGTATACGCTGGATTTGGTTACTGTTGTCAGTAACTGAAATGCCAGAACTCTGGCTTCATTCCTGGAATATTGAAACCCAATTGCCTAGAGGGTTTCATACTCCAGAGGATGTGAAATTGAAATATGGAAACTTTGACTTTTAAAAGCAAAGTTAAATGTATTATTTATACCATTCTTTCCCCCCAAACATCCAGAAACTTAATATAAATCTCCCAAAATAGAAGGGTGCAACATTGGGATAAACATTGTTATTCTAACCAAAGAGAAGGAATTTAAATCAAGCTTTCAAACTCTGAACCTAAATTATATTCATCAAACCTTCACAGCTAAAAATGGGGTGGTGGTGGGGAAGATCTGTAGAAACACTGGGAAATGTTTCTTTTGTTTATTTACACTTTCTAAATCTGTGGGTGTCTAAATATATATATAGCCCCATACTCAATTGTGTGTAACATAAATAGACACTAAATCATAGTCTCTCTTGCCAGGTTATTTCTGAAAACTGACATTGAATGTTAAGCACAATTTTCTCCTTTAGACAACTCAAAAGTTCATAGAAAGTAGAAAGTCCAACACCAGAAGGGAAAGAATTTGACACATTTGAAATAAACAAAAGCTTTTACACAGTCTCCCTTAGTTAATGAAAAAAAAGTTGACATGTTTTCACTAATAGGACAGCTTAGGGGTAAATTAAAAATTATTTATTATCATGTTTAAAAGGAGAGGAAAAACCCAAAATTCAATGCTGGTGGGACAGAGGTTGAAGAGTAAACACCAGCCAATTTTCTATGTTTATTCTTTTTTTGGGTCAAACATAGCATTTTCAGATGTTTTATTAATATTGAATAAAGAAGGCTAAAGACATTTTGAACCTCAAATGTTTGTTAAGTCTTAAAACCATAAGCAAAACAAATAATAAATAACTTCAGACAGACTTTTTCATTTGCCTATACGTATTACATTTGAAGATGACAATTCTAACAAAAATAATAAAGGATGGCCATTTAAAAAAAAATTGCTCAATTAGTCCTAAATTGCTTTGAATAAATTCAGTTTGGATTCATTTCCTAATGCCAGAGTTAGGGCTACTGGGACATACTTCTTTTATTTAATTTTTGATCACATTTCTCACTTTTTTGAAGATACACTGATCAGAACTCCGTGTGAGTGGTGGGTAAAATTCCTAGTTCTAGAGTTAAATGGACCTGGATCCAAATGCTGACTCTGCTCCTTCCCAGATATGAGTTGTAACTCAGAGTGAGGATGAAATGAGAACTACAGTAAGAGCACTTAAACAAGGCATGAGGCACACCCAGCATTAGCTAGCATTGATCATGACCATTTTAGCACTTAGTTTTACAAATGACTGGTAATAGTGAACATAGAGACTTAATGCAACTCAATAGTTAGAAAAACATGTTAACAAGTCTCTTCGAGACAAGGAAAAGTACAGGGGCTTTACCTTCTACCCTACCCTTCAGCTGGGACTGACTCCAGCCCTCATTTCTAACCACATCTCTATAATCAAGCTACATGGCTTAAGATTGCTTAGCACAACACTTACTGCTTAATCTTTAACATCCTGACCCCGGGAAATTAGTGCTCAACCTCTTATGTTAATGATTCATGACCAATTGAAGTATGCAAGGCCTCTGGATGGAAAGCAGAATGACAGAGATATTTTGAATATAGCAATTGTGAGCCTCTTATGTATTTTCCAGGACCTACCAGGAAGGAGACAGAATGTCTGGATGCAGCACAGTGCACCCCTCCTATGAAACTGCTGATTGCCAGCTCATCAAAACCGCTGATCTAATCTACCTACTTAAACTCAAACCCCAGATGCTGGGCAGGCAGCAGAGCAGAAGTCCTGTTCTCCACGCTGATGCCCTATGTACACAAATAAATGCACACGTACAAGTGTGTGTTCTCTCTCACTTTCTCTCTGTCTCTCATGTCTTTGCAATAAAGTTTTGTCTGAGGAACGCTCTCAACCCAGCAATTTCTATTGCTCAGGCTCAGACCCTGGAGAGGTTACCAGGCCCTTGGAGGGTCAGCAACATCCTGCTGGTCAGATAGGTCACGCTATTTATACTAAGACTCCAAGAATTTATTTTTCCTTTTTGTTACAAATAGCACTTTCCTCTGCCAATCTAAGAATCTATTTTTTTTAAAAGAGTAATTTGGCACAGGATGATAAAATTGTATCTTTCCAATATGCATTTTTATTTATTTTTGCAACAAAATGCACGGTATGTCACTGGGCAGCAGCGAAGTAAATCAGCTGGTGCTATACACACTCTCGGCATGCAGACTCAGAAAACCACTTCCCAGCAGAGTACAACAGAGTCTATATTCCAGACTTAAAAACTGTCCTACTTATTTTTATGTAATTTTTACAAAGTGTTTCTCTGCTGAGATACAAGGGTATGGTGTCCCTTGTTCCCACATTTATTTCAAAAAGAAAAAAAAATTTAGGAAGGCATATAGTTGTGATATGTAATTTTTTGTGCTTTAATATTCATTTTCACTTTGCTACCTAAATTTGATTAGTATAAAAAGACAGAAAGTACAGGAACTAAAACTCATTCTACATGATTCCAAAGAATATTTTCACAAATGTGACCACTGATTTTAAAAGAGCAAATCACATATTCTTTGAAGCAGCATTATTCCCTATAACATAGTTATCACGCGTAAAAGACAAAGAGGCTTAGCAAGCAATTGAGCAGGTGGCAGTACCAAAAAGACTAACAGAGCAAGTATTTACTAAAAATTGTCTGTCTCTTCTGAAAAAAAAACCGATGGGGAGCTGCAGGACAAAGTTTAAAGTCAAACAAATTCAAACACCCTTTATAAACAAGTAGGGGGAAGGCATCAAGAAAAGATGGAGGAAGTGCTCTTTTCTCTTCACTATGTGCTGAACTGGACACTGCTATTGCACTGTTCTTAGAAAAGGTGAGCCTATGACCTCCACCTTCCTTGGCCCTGAAAGCTCCATTATCCGTTCACCAGTCGACAGCATTGGATTTTTATAGAACTCAATCCACTATCAGCTCAAGTCACTAAACTAAGATTTCCACCAAAGTCAAAGCAACCTAATACCTAAATTCATGGTTAGTCTTTATCTCACTGGATAACCTGGCTCCAAAGGACACTGTTCATTACACCCTCTCTCCTGGAAATCTTTATCCTTCGATTCTTTGAAAATCATCCTTCTAACTTCCCTTAAATAGGTCTCCATTGCTTCAGAAGCTCTTTTAAAAGAGTGGCTTTTCTGTCCTCCTCCACCAGTAATATTGTCATTTGTTTATGTATTTTATTCTCATATGAAATGCCATCACTAAATGCTCTCATTCATTTTCAAGATTTTAACTGCTACATCCATGACAATGCCTCCAGACAGCTGTGAACTGCTGAACTGGTCCTGGAGGGGAGGTGAAAAGTGGAGGGAAGGCTTGCTATATCCTTGCTAATTTTCCCTTGTGGCTGACTGTATTGTCTCACGTGATGGCACTGAAGATGGAGTGGCCCCAACCACGCCTCTCTCCAAATACTTTCTCCAAGATACTCTGTCAGGTATCAAACGTCTCTCCCTGGGTTAAGCTTTTTATAATTTTCCTCTCCAAATGCCCTTCTCTCATATTCTCTATTACACCTAACCTAGAAGTCAGACATCATCTTTGATTTCTTATCATCATTTCCAAAATCCATTCAAGCCATGACAATGCTACGTCACATAAATTAACTGCTTTTTAAAAAATTTTTGTCTTATTGTATCACATGAAACAAATGAAAATATTTTCACCAAATTTGGGGGATTTAGTGGTATGATCTGAATTAAAATGTGGATCACAACATACTTTAATATGTATGAGTGTTTTGCTATAAGCCAACAAATAAATGTGGGAGAAGGGACTGCTCTCCCTAACAATACAGAGCCAACACATAGTGTACAAAGACAGATGTGGACAATAACCATTTGCAACAAGAACAGTAATAAGTGTGGCACGCAACAGACATGAGTGGGGCACACCTTGGTGGAGTAGTGGTTGGGTCAATCGCCTTCTAAGGAGCACAAGACACAAAACCCTGGGTTCAAGTCCCAGGCTGGGGGGAACAATCAGTGTGAACAACTAAATGAAAAAATAAATAAAATGCTCCGTCTATGTTTCTCTTCTGTCTACTCATCTTCATTCCTACCTGCACCTGTCTTTAAAAAAAAAAGGAGAGATATAAGTGGATTTTAAAACTAGTGAATGAGGTGCACCAGGGTAGCCTAGTGGTTTAGTTCACCTGTGTAGTCTACATACAACCCAAGGTCTCCAGTTCAAGACCCAGGGCCAAGGGGGATAAACATGATGAATGAAAAAATAAAATAAAAGTACTTCTTTCTCCTCTCTCTTCCTGCCTGCCTGCCTGCTCACCTTCATTCCCGCTTGCACCTTTTCCTTAAAAAAAAAAAAACAAAAACTAGTGATGAAAGCCTGTTTATAGTCTCAAAAATATCTCCTCAATCTATTTACTAAATTCAAAAGGGAAAATAAAGCTTTACAGTAGGGAAACCTGGTAGATACCACCTAAATTAAAGGATCAAAGTTCACATCAATAATGGGTCAAATGAATACCATGTTCCTCTTGATATGAATGCACTATCATTTCTATGGTCTTCCTGCCAAAATACATAATGTGAATATAGTCAGAGTGTCAGACAAACCCAGACTGAGAATCATTTTACAAAATGGCTGACCTCGTATTTGTGAAACTCTTCCTGCATGAAGAGAGATAGTGAACACATGGAAGGAGACTAAGCACTACAGTAAGTCAGCACATGAGCTGGGATTTCTTTTGCTATAAAAGACACTGGGACAATTGGTAACATTTGAATTAGGGCTAGAGATCTGAGAGTAGTACTGTTTCGATGTTAATATACCAATTTCGATTGTTGTAGGTGTGGTTATATAAAAGAAAGCCCTTGTGTATTACTCTGTTTAAGCTGCCATCATGAACTGCCACAGACTGGGTGGTTTAAACAACAGACGTTTGTCTTCTCATAGCTCCAGAGAAATGTGAGCTCAAGGTATTGGCAGGGTTGGTGTCCACTGAGGGCTCTGTCCCTGGTTTGCAGGTGGCCACTCTCACTGTGTCTTCACAGAGAGCCAGAGCCCTCTGGAATCTCTTCCTCTTCATGAAAAGCATCATTCCCTCAGGTACAGTCCCATCCTTATGACCTCACTTACCTCTAATTATCTCCTTAAAGACCTTATCTCGAAATATTACCACATTGGGGAAGTAGGGATTCCACATTTGAAGGGGGAGGTCACAACTGAGTCTTTCAGATCCTCTTTTCAGGAAACACTGAATGAAACATCCAGGAGGGAAAAGACATCATGTTTTCAACTGATGGCATTTTGCTGTCTACAAAATGTACTTTTGGCCCAAATTTCTAAGAGAAAAATAAGGATATGCATTATATCTGGGTAGTACTGATTCTGTATTGCTATAAATGTTTTTAATACTCTTATTTGTGCTTATGAGTTAAAACTGTAACTCTAGAAATTGATAATGATATTCATATGCAAAATAATACCCTGAAATACGATAATCAGTTTTGTTGAACTACTACGAACTTGCAACAAAAGCAATTTCAGCTAGTGATTAGCCAAAATGAAACGAAGAGCAATGTACTGTTGTCCATGGAGTAAGTGACTGACTAGATGAGAGAGGTGATGGTGCCTTTTCCACTGCAGGGAGAACAGCGTGACATTTCTCTTCAGACACTTTAGGCGGAGCTAGCAATCTCGCTGATATTTTTGCATAAATACAGACACTGCAAGTTTTAAGCTAGCAGTTATTAAACATGCTAAAGAGCATGGCTGCAGAGCTCCTGAGAAACACTCTGGAAATCCTCCCACAGAGCACGTCATCAGATTATGGGGCCACGGGAAGAAAAACTTCCTGTACCTTGTATGTGTTCTCATAATCATTTGCTACGTGAAATTTCTTTTACCATGATATGTTAAACAATAAATGCTGAAATTCATTTATAATACAAAAAGCAAGTATCTAAATATAAACAAGTAAAAACTTGAATAAAAAAATTAAAACGGAAGATTTTTTTTTCCTGAAAGTCTAGGTCAAAAACGTGGGTGCGCGTTATACACAGGAGCACAGTGTACACAGGAAAAATCTGGTAACTTACAAAGACTCAGAAAAAATCAGATACGGATAGATACACAGACTGATACAGACAGATAATACCCAAAGGCAAAGTAGATGTGGTTAGGAGGTAACATTTGTTTGAGGAACATGAATAAAGTTATACAGCGAGCACGGTTCTGACGTCTGCCAATGTAACAGATTTTAAAATCTGACTTATAAAGCATACCCCTGGGAGTCCTGGGACCATTCAGAAAAACTGAGCTATCAAGAGAAAACATGTCAGAAACAAAGAAGATAAAGCGGCTTCAAACATGAACCCCTAGTCAAAGATCATCGGGGGCGAATGGGACAGCTCCCGTTAATGTGCCCCAAGTTCACAGCAGCCAGGACAGGACTAGTTATGGACATGTAAGAGGGTTCTAAGCAACTCAGGATCTACCAGTGTTTGCATAAAGTTCTCCACACCCTCCCCGCTCTCCACCACCTCCAGACTTCACTTAAATGAGGAAAAAGACGATATTGTTTAATCCACTGTTATTTGTTTTATTCTTTTTTAATATTAACAGGTAATCTTCTAACACACATACCCTTTTATTGTTAAATATCTGCAAAGTGGCTGGCTCTGGACTCTGAACTGCATCTTATCTCTAATGTTTATCATTTGTACAAGGTACATGGATGAAAGGAATGAGCTCAGAGGTTTTTAATAGTCCCGGGACCATCGGCACTTAACATTTACCATGCAAGTCTGGAGGTTTCCAAAAGAATAATGATTCCCTTCCAGGGAGGGTAGGACAAATGTGTGAGTACAGGCACCCTCTTGTGTCTCTAAATGCGTCCCCCTCCTCTGTGAGGCTCAGCTGTCACACTCAGTGAGACTAAGCTGCTTGCTAACACGGTATGTTCCTGGTGACAAAGGAACACTGCATGTGAACCGAGTTCTCTATCTGAACAAGCCTGGATCCCCAATAGCCATCTACACTGATATGGCTCACTGCTGGTCCCATAAATAATGGAATAAATGGAACTCTGTTCAACTATCTTTTGAAACAAAGTGCTCCCACAGACAATTTGCTAAAGTAACTATTAATCATCACAATTCAACCATTCACCTCACAGCCTCTTAGAGAATTTTTCGCTAAGAGGTGGTAAAGGTTTAGGATTAAATTCTAGGGGGGAGAGTAACGACCAAGAGAAAGCAACCGCTACAATCTTTGTCTCCTTTGTTTTAAACATAGTGCTTTTCTAATGCTACAAGATGGAAAGAAAACATGTATTGCATTTTAAAACAGGTTCAGCTATGCACTAAGAAATCCATGAGTTGAGAATCTCAGTTTATTTATAATCTCAATTACTAAGGCATATTGCTTTGCATCTTGTATATGAGGTATGACAATAAAGAAATGAAGTCCATTTTTTTTTATTTGGTACATAAACTGGCACTGATGGAAATTCTAAAAAGACTTCCTAAACAATATGGAGGAACTGCAGAATGGATATAAGCTTATAGTCAAGATCATTCATTTCAAAATATAAAATACTCATTTCTATGTCAGCTCTGATCTGTTTGGTAAAACTACAGACATACACCTTGATCTCCACAGCTCATCCACACAACACATGCTAATTTCATAAGAGAATTAAATACTGAGAAATGTGTTTTTTCCTAGTCTTGAGTTTTTCAAATCTTTTAAATGTGAATATCATTTTGCTTTACTTCATTTTGAAAAAACCTTTATGCTAATGCTTAAGACCAGCATTAAGTAACCAGCTTAAACTGAACACTGGAAGTTTGGGATTCTTTACTACTGGCTGTTCAATTGACCATGACCGGATGCCCACACAGAGGACAAATATCTCCAGGATCTGACTTAGCATTCACAGAGAGAAGGTCTCAGAAGGGCTTGTAAGACAGCATGGTTATGTTGTTTTGTGTGGACAACTCACAAACCCAAAGCTGAAAAACAAAATACCTACTCTTCCAAAATGGTGCTGTTGGATCTACGATAAAGAAGACAGAGTCAGGGGGTGGTCTGCACAGAAGAAAGGATACGAAGCTCACGAAGCTTGCGATTCTGCAGACAACACAACGAGCTCAGGTGGACACCGTGACCACACAAGCTGACGCTGTGTCATAGGTGGTAGATACATGAACAAAAGGGCAGAACAGAAAAGACTGTTCTCTGGAACAAGTGAGAATGCTCTTTTGTAGAGACTAGATGAGTGTGTCTGAAAATAACTCAAAAGGACTCCCAGTCCACAAGCAGAGTCTGATCTAAATTGATGCCGTCAGTATGTCCTGCATGACTCTGACAGAGACAGAGATCACTGTAAATGTTCTGAACATGTTCATGTCTTTTTTCTCTTCATTGATGCTATCATGTTGGGTTTAAATTTCAAACAATACAATTTGTCCTTTTAAGTAAGACATTCTCCTCCCATAATTTCAAACAATACAATTTGTCCTTTTAAGTAAGACATTCTCCTCCCATAATCATAAATCCACTTTATTCTCATTTCTGTCTCCCATCATTCTCTTTATTTCATTTTTCCTGCGTTTCTCATATAAGCTTTTCTCCTCCTATTGTGTACACTGTGTATTTTTATTCAGGAGAAAAAAGACATGACTGGGTCTTGAAGATGAGTGATAAGAGATGAGCAGAAGTCCATTTGCAGAGTCTCAGGAGACGCAGTCCCTAGTCAAAATGGACACCACATCACACCTGCTAGCCTGGCCATGATGAGCAGACAAGTAGCTCTGGGAAAGGTGCAGAGTAGCTGGGATTGTCACAACCCACGGGTGGGAATAAAAGCTGATACAGTCCTTGGGGAAACAGTTTTGGAAAACACAAACATCAACTTACTATAAGACGTAGCAATTTCCCTCTTTGGTGTTGAATCACTCCTTGAAACAACAATAGTAAATGTCCATAGACACCTGCCATGAAACCATCACTAACTAGTGAACTTTTAAACAAACATTTATAAACAAAACTGAATACTATTCAGCAAGAATACGATAGGTAATAATGATAAGTGCAATAATATGGATAAGCTTCAAAACCATTATGCTAACATCCTGTAGTTATCATTATAGAAATCTTTCAACTCCATTGTTAACTTTATTTCGAGGCACTGATCTTTCTTGGTGCTAGTTGGGCAGGGAATTTCTTTCTTATTTTCTTCTCCTCTATATCACTGTCTGTACATATGAATGCTACTGATTTTTATGTGCTGATTTTATATCCTGCCACTTTGCTGTATTCATTTGTTGTTTCAAGCAGCTTTTTCATGGAGTCTTTAGGGTTTTCTAGGTATAATATCATACCATCTGCAAATAACAAGAGTTTTATTTATTCTTTTCCAATGTTGATTCCTTTAATGTGCTTTTCTTATTGCTCTGGCCAAGATTTCTAAAACTATGTTGAATAGTAGTGGTAAGAGAGGGAGATCTTGTCTTCTTCCAGATCTTAGGGGAAAGGCTTTCAATTTTTCACCATTGAGTATGATGTTGGTTGTATGGGTTTCTCATGTATTTCTTTTATTATGCTGAGGTATGAGCCTTGTACTCCTATTTTGGTGAGGGTTTTTATAATGAATGGGTGTCAAATCTTGTCAAATGCTTTTTTTGCATCTATTGAGATGATCATAAGATTTTTCATTTTCAGTTTGTTAATGTGGTGTATTACACTGAGTGATTTGCATATGTTGAATCACCTTGCATCCCTGGAGTAAAACCCAACTGATTGTGTTGTTTAATTTTTTGACATGCTGTTGAATTCTATTTGCCGGGATTTCGTTGAGAATTTTTGCATCTATAGTCATCAGTGATACTGGTCTGTAGTGTTTTTTTTGGTGCTGTCTTTGTCTAATTTTAAAATCAGAGTAATATTGGCTTCACAGAATGTATTTGGGAGATTTCCCCCTCTTCAATTTTGTGGAAGAGTTTAAGGTTTATGGGGATTAGCTCTTCTCTGAATGTTTGATAGAATTCACTGGTGAGACCATCTAGACCTGGGCTTTTGTTTTTAGGGAGATTTTTTTTATTACAAAGTACTTCAATTCTGTGCTTTTTATTGGTCTATTTAAGCTGTCTGTGTCCTCCTGGTTCAGTTTTGGGAGGTTTCAGGATCACAGAAATCTGTCCCTTTCTTCATGATTAATGAATTTGTTAGCATACAAGTCTGTAACAATCTCTCATGATCCTTTATATTTCTGTGATGTCAGCTTTAATCTCACCTCTTTCATTTATGTTTTTTGTTATTAAGCTTTTCTCTCTTTTTTTCTTGTAAGTCTAGCTAAGGGAATATCTATTTTGCTTGGTTTTTCAAAGAACCAGTGTTAGGATTCATTGATCATTTGGATGGTCTTTTTGTTTCCAATTTCATTTATTTCTGTTCTAATTTTTATAATTTCCTTACTTCTGTTGATTTTTTTAACTTAATTGTTCTTCTCTTTATAATTCCTTCAGTTGTGAAGTTAGAGATGTAATTTGGTCTCTCTCTTGGTTTTTGATGTGTGCATTTATGGCTATAAACGTTCCTCTCAGAACTGATTGTGCTGCATCCCATATGTTCTGGAAGCTCATCTCTGAATTTTCATTACTTCCAGATAAGTCTTAATTTCATCTTAAATTTCATCAGTGATCCAGGGATGGATCAGAAACATGTTGTTCAATCTCCAGATCTTTGTGTTTCTTCTAGTTTTGTTTTTTGGTTCATTTCTAATTTTACCCCTTGCAGTCAGAGAAGATGCTTTCTATGATTTCGGTCTTGTTAAATTTGCTAAGACTTGTTTCATGTCCTAGAAAATGTTCTATCTTTGAAAATGTTCCATGTACACTTGAGGAAAACGTATATTTCTTATTGCTGATTTAGAATATCCTGTGTATTTCTATTAGGTCCATGTGATGTAATTTTTCAGTTAAGGTCCTTATTTCTTTGTTGATTTTCTTCTGGATCTATATATTGGTTGTATGTGGCGAATTGAAGTCCCCTACTGTTATTGTATTACTACTGATTTCTACCTTTAGTTCTGTAGTATTTGCTTTATGGATTTAGGTGGTTCTAAACTGGGTGCATATATGTTGATGATAGTTATTTCTTCTTGATGGATTACTCCCTTGACCATAATGTAGTGTCCATCAATGCCTCATGATACACTTTTTACTTGAGATTTCTTTTGTCTGATATTAGTATTGTAGTTCCTGATTTCCTTTCATCACTGCTGCTTTGATATATTTTTCCATAGCCCTTGACTTTCTGGTTCTTATATGTGTTTCTTGTAGGCATAATATTTATGGATCCTATTTTTTGATGCATTCATCAAATCTGTCTTTTTATTGGTGAGTTCATTCCATTCACATTTAGGGTGATGAATGAAATATAGAGTTTTATTACTGTCATTTGTGTTTTGTTCTCTGTTGCTTCATTTCCTATTTGCTTAAGTTTGCTTTCTTCCTGTGGATGGTTTTCAGTGTCTATTTTATCAGTATAGTCTACTTCCGCTTCACATGCTTCTTTAGAATTGAGTTTTGTGCCTGTCCCGGGGGTTGTCTGTAATTATACTGCTCTATGATAGATCTCTATGAAAGACTTCTATAATCAAAATTATAGGAACTTAACACAAGAAATAGAAGAAGACACAAAGAGTTGGGAAAACATTCCATGTTCCTGGATTGGAAGAAATGACATAGCGAAAGTGACCATTCCACCCAAAGTGATATATAGGCTTAATGTAATTCCCTCAAAATCACAGGAATATTCTTTAAGGAAATGAGAAAATAAGTCTGAAGTTTGCATGGAATCACAAAGGCCTTGAATATCCAAAGCTTTCTTAAGAGAATAAAAGAAGAGTGGGGGAATCACATTTCCTCACCTTAAACTACATTTTATACAATCATTATTAAAATAGTTTGGCACTGGAAGAAAAATAGACACTGATTAGTGGAATCATATCGAGAGCCCAGAAATAAAGCCATGAGTAAATGAATAGTTAATCTATGACAAATATGCTAAAAGTATAAAATGTAGTAAGGAAAGTCTATTTAACAAATGATACTGGGAAAACTGGAAAGCCATCTTCAAAAAAAAGAAAATAGATTACTCACTATCTCCATAAACAAAAGTTAACTAAAGATTGATCAAAGACCTAGACATAATAATCAAAACCATAAAATACCTAGGAGGCAATGTGGGAAAAACACTCCATGACCACCACCTCAGAGAGATATCTGAGGGAGGAACAGCTACAGCAAAAGAGGTCATACCAAAACTAAGCAATTGGGACTGCATCCAACTGAAGAGCTTCTGCACAGCAAAAGAAACCACCACTAAAATAAAAAGAAAACCCATGGAACTGGAGAAGATATTCACACAGCAAACATCAGATAAGAGCTTAATCTCAAAATATATAAAAAGCTAACAACCTCAACAATAAAAAAGCAAATAACCCACTAAACAATGGGTCAAAGAACTGAATAGACACCCACCTAAAGAAGATACACAGATGGCCTAAAGACACCTGAAAAAATGTTCATCACTCATTATCAGAGAAATGCAAATAAAAACTACAATGAGATACCATCTGACACCAGTGAGAATGGATATATATATATATATGTATATATATATATGTAAACAACTGGAAATAGCAGGTGTTGGAGAGGGTGTGGAGAAAAAGAAACCCTTTTACGCTGTTGGTGGGGATGTAAATTGGTGCACCTCTTTGGTAAACAGTATGGAGATTCCACAAACAAATAAAGATTCAGCTATCCCACTCTTGGACATATACCCAGAGGACACACAATCTCTAAACAGAAACAATATCTGTACCATAATGTCCACAGCACCACAGTTCACAATAACCAAGACATGGAAACAGTCTAAATACCCAACAACAGGTGACTGGATAAAGAAGATGCGGTCTATGCAAGCCTATGCAGCTACTAAAAAAAATGAATTAGTGCCCTTTGTAACAATCTAGATGGAACTTGAAGAGATCATGTTAAGTGAAATAACTCACGCGAAAAAAATATAGGATGATTTCATTCATATGTTGAGAATAATGAAATTAAATAAATAGACAAACCCCAGTAAAAACTCTCAGGACACAAGATGATGACTGCCAATGGGGAGTGGGAGGCTGGAAGGGATAGAAAGAGAGGAAAAAGTGATGGTAAAGGACACTGAAACTCTGGTAGAGGGTGTGGTGTGAAATAAAGATTCAGATATATATATATATATAAATATTCAAAAATAAATGCAGCTACATCTGGGGTAACATCAAAAGGAACAATATTTACATCATGGGGTCTCAAGGAAGAGAGAGAAATGGGGGCAGAAATCATATTTGAAGAAATAATAGATAAGAACTTCCCCAATCTGAAGAACGAAGCAAGCTTCCAGATCCAGGAAGCTCAAAGAGTTCCTAATAAAAGATACCCAAACAGAAATATACCTAGACACAACATCATCAAAATGTAAAAAAGCAAGACAAAGAAAGAATATTAAAAGCAGCCAGAGAAAAACATGTCACATACAGAGGAGCCCCCTCAAGTTTGTCAGCAGAATTCTCAAATGAAATTCTACCAACCAGAAGGGAATGGCATAATATATTCAAAGTGCTAAAAGAAAAGGAGCTTCAACCTAGGATACTATATTAGGCAAGATTATCATTCAGAACTGAAGGAATGATAAAAACCTTTCCTGACAAGCAAAAGTTAAAGGAGTCCATGACCACAAAAACTAGTTTTGCAAAAAAATATTAAAGGATCATCTATAAAGTATAAAGAAACCACAGAAAAACAGTAAGTCAGCAAATATTAAAAGTGGGAAATAAGAGAACAAAAATGTGGATAGTTGGAATGAGTGCAAGACTAATATGCTTTCAAGTAAAATTAGGTAGTAAATACAGAACTGTGAATGCTAACTTCAGGGTAACTACAAATACACCCCCAGGGAAAAAGCAAAGAAGAAAACAAAAGGCAAAATCAATCAAAACATAACTGTATCATTCCACCTAAGAAGAGAAGGAGAACAAAGGCATTATCTGGAGCAACATACAAAAGACAAATTAGAAAATGATACTAAGCAGCTATATATCAATAATCTCCCTATACATTAATGGACTGAACTCACCAAATGAAGAAGGGTGGGCTGAATGGATTAAAAAGCATAACCCAACCTTCTGCTGCATTCAGGAAACCCACCTTCTTCCAAAAGATAAACAAAGGCTCAAAGTCAATGGCTGGAAGACAATCCTACAGTTGAATGGCAACCACAAAAGAGCAGGCACAGCTATAGTCATCAAACAAACCAGACTTCCATCTAAAAAGCATAACAAAAGACAGAGATGGACACTATTAATGATTAAAGGATCAATCCAGCAGGAATACATAATGCTTATTAACATATGCACCAAATGAAGGAGCATCAAAATATATCAACTAAGTATTATTAGACCTGAAAAGAGACATAGACAACAACACAATAATAGTGGGAGACTTCAACACCCCACTTACAACAATGGACAGATCAATCAGACAGAGAACTAACAGGGAAACAGTCACTTTAAATGACCATCTAGAACAGACAGGTCTAACAGACACATAATGATCACTTCACCCAATGACTACTGATTTCACTTTCTTCTTAAGCACACATGGAACATTTCAAAGATAGATCATATGCTGGAACACAAAACATCTCTCAACAAATTTACAAAGATTGAAGTCATATCAAGCATCTTCTCTGACCACAATGGCCTAAAACTGGAAATCAACCACAAAAAAGAAAACTGGAAAACCCTAAACTGATTGGAAAATCAACAATATGCTCCTGAAGTACTCTTGGGTAAAAGAGGAAATCAAACTGGAACTTAAAAAGTACTTACAGACAAATGAGAACAAGGACACAAGCTACCAGAATCTACAGGATGCAGCAAAAGTAGTACTAAGGGGAAAGTTCATCACAATCTAGGCCTATCTCAAGAAACAAGAAAAATTTCAAATAAATAACTTAACTCTACATTTAAAATAAGTAGAGAAATAAGAACAGTTAAAGCCAAAGACCAGCAGAAGAAAGGAAATAATCAAAATTAGAGCAGAAATAGACAAAATAGAAAACAAAAAGACAATCCAGAAGATTCATGAAACCAAAAGTTGGTTCTTTGAAAAAATTAAACAAAACTGACAAGCCATTGGCTAGACTCACAAAGAAAAAAAAGTTAGAAAATTCTTACAACTATAATCATAAGTGAAAGGGGAGAAGTTACAATAGATACCACAGAAATTCAAAACATCACAATGAACTACTGTGAACAGCTCTAAACCACCAAAATGGACAACCCTGAAGACATGCACAGATTTCCAGAAAAGTATAGTCTACCAAGACTGAACCTGGAAGAACTGGAAAACCTGAACAGAACAATCACAAGCAAAGAAATTAAAGTAGTAATCAAGGGTCTTCTCAAAAATAAAAGCCCAGGATCAGATGACTTCTCCAAAGAATTCTACCAAACTTTCAGAGAAGAATTAACAACTATTCTTCTCAAGCGCTTCCAAAATACTGAAGAACAGGGAACTCTCCCAAACACTTTTTATGAGGCTAACATGACAATGATACCAAAAGCTGACAGAGATGACCCAAGAAATAAAATTACAGACTGATATCTCTAATGAACATAGATACAAAAATTCTCAACAAAATATTAGCAAACCCAACAAAGGCAATGCTGAGTGGAATAGAACTGAATCACCAGAAACTGACCGACCCACACACAGTCAATCTACAACAAAGGAGCCAAAAGCATACCATGGAAAAAGGAAAGTTTCTTCAACAAAGTGTTGGGAAAACTGGACAGCCACATGCAAAAGAATGAAGCTAGACCACTCTCTAATACCATTCACAAAAGTCAACTCAAAATGGAATAGAGACTTGGACAAAAATCCAGAAGCCATAAAGTCTTTAGATGACAACATAGGAAAGACATTCCATGACATCAGTTGTAGAGAAGTCTTTGGGGACTCAACTCCACCATCAAGAGAAACAAAAAGAAAAATAAATAACTGGGACTACATCAAACTAAGGGGCTTCTTAACAACAAAAGAAAACCACCAAAACCATAAGGAAACCTACTAACTGGGGGAAGATATTTGCATTCATTATTTCTGACAAAGGCTTAATATCTAAAATATATAAAGAACTCATAAAAGGCAACTACAGAAAAACAGGCAATCCAATCAAAAAATGGGAGGAGGAATTGGAGAGACACTTTTCTGAAGAGGATATACAGATGGCCAACAAGCACATGAAATTATGTTCCTACTCCCTGGCTATCAGAGAAATGCAAATTGAAACAACAATGAGGTATCACCTTACACCCAAAAGACTGGCTATTATACAAAAGTCTGGAAACAACTAATGCTGGCAAGGAAGTAGAGAAAAGAGAACACTTTTGCACTGATGGTGGGAGTGCAAATTGGTGCAATCCCTATAGAAAACAGTTTGGAGATTCCTCAAAAAACTGAATATGGAAATTCCATATGATCTGGGCATCTACCCAAAAGATAACAAAAGTACCCATCCAAAGAGATGTTTATTGCGGCCCTAATTACAATGGCTAAGAACTGGAAATTACCTAAGTGCTCAACATCAGATGAATGGTTAAAGAAGATGTGGTACATATACACAATGGAATACTACATAGCCCTCAGAAGAGATGAAGTCTTGTCATTTAAACTGATATGAATTGATCTAGTAGGGATTATGCTAAGTGTAATAAATCAAAAGAAGAAAGATAGACACCAGATGATCTTACCCATAGGTGGAACGTGAATAGACAAAACAAAGGAACAGAGGAAACAATCAACCCTTAAATATTTGCAACAGAACTGAGGTTACCAAAAGGGAATGGGACAGGTGGGGCAAAAGGTGATGAGGCCCACTGGACAATGGGAAAGAACACTTGATGATTTGGTGGAGGGCATGGTGTGTTGAAACATAACTAATAAATGGGGAACCTATACACAATTATTTTAATGTGTTTAATAATTACTACAATAAAAATAAATTAAAAATAAATGTAGCACTGTGAACAAAATATTTAATAAATATTTTATAATTTTAAAGCATGCTCCATTAAAGAAGTCAGAAACAAAACACAATTATTTTATTATTACACTGATATGAAAGGTCTAGTATTGGGGCAAGAACTGACTGTAAATAAAGTTGAGCGGTATCTTTAGGGTGGTGGGAGCATTGTGCATCTGGACTGCAGTAATGTTTAGACAACTCTATAGATTTCTTAAAAAATATTGTCTGTGTGCTTTAAATGGGTATTAATTTTAAGGCATATAACTTTATCTCAATAGGGCTTAAAAATTCTTTTGAGCATCTCATTTTTATATGGTAGTGATAAATACCGATTTGACAAGTATCTATTCTATGGACTCCATTGTAAAATTAGAGATATATTTTCATGAAAGAAAAATCTGACACCTGAGTTGAAAAGGTATGAAAATGTCCAGGAATATTTGCAGCAGGTAGGAGAACTCACTTTGCAGCAGGTAGGAGAACTCACACTCTCTTAATATTTATAGAGCAGACAAAATATCTTCTTCATGTGGTATACTTCAATTTAAGAAGTCATCCAATTCAAGGCTCTGGGCTATAAACTACATTTTTTTTATATTATTAATAAGTGCTTTAACAACAGCTTATTTTACATAAATGCTTTCCTTTATAAGTCAAGCATTGCTTCTTCAAGCTGACCAGTATTTTTCAAAAATGCTGGTGTCCTTCTGACGTTCCCTTGTTCATATATATCTGTACATGCTCACACTGCACTATAAGGGCCCACACCATAACTATATATCCAATAATTTACATGACAACAATCATAACTGCTACTCAATGGACCAGGGTTGAATCTTACTATATTAATTCCTTGTAGCTGCCGTAACAAACTGACACAAACTTTCTGACAACACCACAAGAATGGAATCGCTCGCATTTCTGAGGCCACAAGTCTAAAATGGAAGTACTGTCAGAGCCACACTTACCCTGGAGGCTCTGAGGGAAATCCTTCCTTGCATTTTCCAGCCTCTGGAATATTCTTCTCTTCTTTGGCTATGAGCAATCACTCTAAACTCAGCCACTTCCATCTCTTCTTCTGTCTCTTACAAGGACACTTGTCATTGGGTTTGGGCCCACTTAGGCAATCTAGGATGACCTTCTCTCAAAATCCCAAACTGAATTTTATCTCCAAAGACCTTTTTCAAATAAAGTCATGTTCACAGGTCCCAGGGATTTGAATGAGGACATATCTTTTGAGAAGTCACTATCCCACTCACTACACTGTTTGACCTAAAGGTGAATTTGAAAAGTATTTTAAAGAGCTTGACAATATCCATTTGCCACCATATTGATTTACTTTTGACTGTGAAAATATTCCATTTTTTTTTTCTTTTTACCTTTGACTCAGCCTAAATTCTGGAAGTTGATTTTGCTTCTCTATGGCCTGAAGTGAAAATAGGAAGTGACTGGACTAAAACATAACACCCCAAGTTTCTTAGAATTGTTCTATTCTAAGTGCCCCATTCAGACATGAAGAACCAAGGTCAGTGGAAGAAAGCCCCAGAGGCAAAGGAGAAGATCCTGCTCTTCTGAATCTTTAGTCTTTCCTTAATCAAAAAAGATATCTGCTACCCTCTGGTTCTCCACCCTTCTCCAAATCTCAAAATGATCTTCTGTCCCTACTCTCTAGAAGATTGTAGAATAGGGGGTTATTTATCAATACTTTTAAGAGTAAAAGTAAGGATGAGTCATTCCTCCTTGCCATGTGGAGACCCCCATTCCCTCTCCCCTGAGACCTCTATGCCTCAGCTCAAGACCTAAGTGTGTGTGTGCCCTGGCAACTTCAGAATTCACTGCCATGTGAATTCTCCATATGCATCTTATTAATTCTGGGCTGTTCTCTTACTAATCACACCTAATGTTAACTTGTTCCCATGTTCAGACTAAGAAGAGCCTCAGAGAAATGAGGAAACTTCTCCTTTGACCCCCAGAGAAACAACCTTTTCCGTGACTGAAATAAATATAATTGACTAAAACATGAGCCAGCTGCATATTCTTCTCACATACTTTGATTAGATTCTTTTCAGAATTTTTTCTCTGGTTGATAGCCATTATTTTCCGTCACTCCAATAACTTCCCAAAGCAGTCAAAGTTGAATACATCTTGGGCTGGACTAATGTATTTTAATTAACTGTGAAGCCATATTTTTAAAAAAAGGAGTGTTGTCCTTCACTTGGATATTTTATCAAAATTGTATCAAAAGCTCAGCTTTCCATAGTTACTGGTTTGAGTTTGGGACAGGCTATGACCAGATACAGCTCTGATGCAGATTCTACAAGGACAGAGTTTGACAGCTCTAAGGGGGAAGAAGTGAAGGACAAAGGACAACCTATTATTAAATGTTTTTTAAATGAGAACACAAGGAAATGGCCACCGGTTTTTTAAACCTACCAGCTATGACTAGAAACCTAAAAGCCATCAACCCCAATTGTCTAGCTGCAAATGAGCCACTGTGCCAATACTGCACTGCATTTCTACAACAGTGCCTCTTAATCTTTAAAGATGCTGAGAAACCCAAAAGAACATGTAATCAATTGGCCTGCAAACAGTTACAGCAACTTTTCTGGCATCAGATTATTGCCTTCCCCTCAATTACACCACTATGGAGCTCCCTGCCTCCCTTCAGGTGATCTGGAAGCTTCTCTCAATTCACATTTCCCAAGGACATGAGAAGAAGTAGATATTCCATTTCCTTTAGGCTTCTCCCTCACGGTCTTCAAAGAAGAGCATGTGACTTCAGCCCATGAATAGCTGCATGATTCAAATATTGCCAAATTAAGATAAATAAACCAAGAATTAAAAACCACCATATCAAAATCTCCCATTTTTGTTTTCTTTCCTTATTAAGAATACAAACTTAAGGTTTATTAGTGTATATCAATCAACTTCTAACTTTAATTTTTAAAGCTCAGGAAAACATTATTTTCCTAAAAGTATTAACTTGCTAGATTAGCTACTTAATCACTCTACTGGGGTAGGGTGTGGTAGGGTGATTTAAAAATATACACAGAAAAGAAATTGTATGCAAATTAAGTCCTTTCTTTAACAAAATGAGTTTTAAATTTTTCATCAGTAACTTGAGCTTAAATGACATATTAATAACTGACAGAGAATATTATTCTTAAAGAAAAATGAAATGCAAGCATGCGAAAGGGTTCTGAAAACCATACAAGTCTACAGAAGTAACTTTGCTGTCTTACAAATCATTCTCACTGCAAAAACGAGAACTTTTAAGTTCAAAGAGAGCAGATTGTATGAGCTTGGTTTACCAGTTCATTCCCAGAATCTCAAACAGTGCCTGGTTTCTGGCAGACTCTTACCAGGTATTTGCTAAATGAGTAACAGAAGAAACAAAAAAGACCCAAGTGTTGTCCTAAATCTGTATCAAGTGCCACGGCTGACTATCTACCAGCTGAGCTCCATCTCTCACTCCTCCGCTCCACGCATACAGCACATGGCATAGACCTACCTGGAGAGATGACCTTTAGAGGAGCCTGTCCTGACTCCCTGGGTTCCAGTGTGAGCCTCTGACTGCAGTCTGGGGTCACCACCCTCTCACAACTCAGAAAACGTCCGAGGAGGAGGAAGAGGAGCGAAGACTCTAAGTCTTCTTGAATACTTAAGGGCACCCTGTCTAAAATAACCACTTCCACAAGAAAAATCTAGGCTATATGTCTCACCACATCTACTCTGGCAATGTTCACTTGTAAAGTCCTCTTTGGTCTCATGTTTCTAAATGACAAAAGAAACTGAGAGAATACCACTCTGTTCCTGAGATGCTCCTTTGATGGCCCTTCCCCTGCCCCCCAAACGCAGCACCTAGCCACTTGCAAACAGCATAGACCTCTGATATAACTGTGACCATGCCATCAAATCTAAAATCAACAAACTACAATCTTGTCAGAGTGAGAACAGAATTTCAGTATCCTGTAAATCAATTACCTCTGTTAGCATTACAGTCCAACTCCCAGCTATAAAATTATTAAGGGGGAAGGAGAGAGTTAAATCTCATCACAAACCGAACCAACCCCACTCTCCAGCTGCGAAGGATCTGACCCAGCAGCATTCCCTGCAGGAAACTCCCAGGGCTGTATTAGAACCAACGGGAAAGGGCATGTTGACTTTTTGATCTGCCACCCAGACTGGGAGGAGAATCAGCTGGTTATGTGCACAAGTCAAATCTTTAACTATGGGCCCCACAAGATGATCAACGTAGGAGGGCCTTCGTGTCTTCCAAGGCAGAAGTAAGAGGAGATGGAGAAAGTAGGTTTATGACTAAGGAATTACTTTCCTGAAACTGAACTGTATAAAAAGGCAGGAACAGCTGTGCAGAGCCAGGTCCCTGACTATATATGGCATGTCAGTTTGGAAATGTGCACTCATATACAAATCTCTTTTCATGGTGAGTCATGATTTTATAACTTTCTCTGAATTTCATGTCTAATTTTTAAATAAGCTTTGACATAAAAATGAATCATCCAGCTTTCAGAAAATGGTACAGGTAAAAGCAACTTGCATTTTTCAAAGAGGCAGATGTGCCAAGAACCCAGATTCAACCACATATTAATTAATATACTTTCTTTACCGCTACTTCCACCAGAGTTGTTCTATTTTTCTAATAGCAGTACATTGCTCTAATAGGAGAACCACCTGTGTACTCTGTTTTGGTGTCTATGACCTGGTCATCTGATGACAGCAAACTGTAGGAAGTAGAAACACGCTGTTGACTGAACAATGTGGGTGAGCCCTCTCACATGCAGGAAAGGACTCCAAAACCTAGCAGTCACAACTACAAGCACAGTAACCCCAGGATCCACAGGTCAGGAATGCGGGTAGTGTGCCTGTGCTGGACCCACAGCCTCTCCTAGGTGACAGTCGGGGTGCTGTCTGGGGCTGCAGCCCCCTTCGAGCTCCTATGGGAAGCACTGCCATGATCCCTCACTGGTTGCTCATTGCAAGTATCCCCCATAACAGTCAACAGAGAGAAACCTGTGATGGAAGCACAGCTTCCGTAACCTAACCTCAGAGTGACATCAACACGCCCTGGTGGAGCAGTGGTTTGGTTTGCCATCTTTGGCCCTTGCTGTCCAAATACATCCCAAGGACTCGGGTTCATGTTCTGGGGCCAGCAGGAACACCAAGACGGACAATTCTCTCTTCCTGCCTGCTTCTGCTCGCTTTTACTAACTGCACCTTTCCTTCAAAAAAATAAAATAGTGACATCCCTCGCCTCTTTTCCTCAGAAGTGAGCCAGTAAATCCAAGGAGAGGCTGCAACCTGCCATGAAATCTGGGCAATGAGGGATCAATGGAGCAACTCGCCATCACTGCCACACTCCAGGAAGAGCTCTTTTCCACCAGAGGATAAAGACTGGTTCATGAAATAAATAACAACACATCACACCAGACAGCTAAGGACCCTTAATTAAAAACAAACCTACTCAACAGAGAGCCAGTGACCTGAAAAGCACAGGCTAAACATGCAGGGGGAAGAAAACTAAGTCAGAAACATTTTCTTTCTTAAGGAAGGCACAAGTAGGAATAAAGGTGAGCAGAGGCAGCAGGCAGGAGTGAAAAGGAAGAAGCATTTATTTATTTATTTTATTTAGTTGTTCATCTCAGTTGTCCCCTCTGGCCGCGGGACACAAACCCGGGTCCTTGGGATGTGGTTTGTACTGGTAAAAGGCACTTGACCTAAATGCTATTCCACCGCAAGGAGCATTTTCAAAGCACAAAAGAGGCACATGAGATGCTCACAAAACAGGTCCCCAATCCCTGTCAGGACCCAGAAAATCCTCTCCCAAAAGGGAAGAATTTCCTCCCAGTTAAACCCAGAAAAACTTTCATGTTTTACATTAGCAAGAGATTGGTTAGAGCATTTTACTGATAGTGGGTCTGATTCGGCCTGCAAAATACAGGCTTGAATTTTAAGTAATTTTATGAAGAACATAGCTGTGTTTATAGTGGTAGTCACACTTCTGTGGATCAGATTGTGATTGATCAAAGTCATATTTTTTACCATCAACAATTGTGATGAGGCAGTGCGAGCTGTAAAGTTACAGGAATGTATTCTTCGCAAAAGACTGGAAATTATCTGGCCCAGTGCCCCGTTTGGTGCTCCTGTCTGTCCATCTTAAATGTTACCCTGAGCTCAGGTCCTCTGTCAGCTTTCATGGCTCAGTCTTTCATGTATTTGCACAAATTTTTTGAAATCCTGTTAATTTCCTGCCACTAAGTCCTCTTGGGAAACATTAAATGTGAAGTTATAATTACTTTTTGTAAGACTCCTCCTGACTTGACTTAGGTTGTTATTAGAACTCCAGTTTTTACAAGCAGCACCTGATATCAGCTAAACAGGATCATTTTATAGATTTTATTAATCTTAGTTTAGATCAGTTTTAGATTAGTAAATTCCCTCTTGGTTTATAATATCATACCATGAAATTCTGATGAGAAAAAAATTAGGATTTATTAAAATAGGACAGAAATGTATGTCAAGTCCAGCTTTGCAGCAACAAAACTAACATGGCTCAAATTTCAAACCAGGTACCCAGAAGGAGTAATAAATAAATGAATCGATGACAAAGTCAGAATGAAAAAGAATGTATTTGGGAGCACATGAAGTCATTTCACAAGAAAACAGCCTATCTGTCACTTCAACATTCCCAGCTCCTAGAGATGGTACAAGTTTTGGGACTGGAAAAAGGTGGCAGAAGGTACTAGAATACATGACAGAATTAAAACCCAAGATCTCAAGTAGACAAGAATAGGAGGCCAAGCCCAGTACACTGACATCCAGTTGGACAAAATGTTTAGCATCCGAGTAATACTTTATATGTTTAAAAAATGACAAGACTTTATACAGAGGACAAAGAAGCTGACCAGGAACTCAGGACCTGGAGAAGTGGGCAAGGTGAGGGTTATCCTGGGAGGGGAGGGGATGCTGCCTGCAGATGCTGCAGGACCTCTGGGGAAGGAAGACAGACATCTGCTCACCTCACGGAAGCATCAGGAAGCAGTAAGCACAGGGCTGCCTGGAGTTCAGAAAGGAGCCAGAAGCAGGTGACATCAGTACACCAGACAGGGGCCTTGGAGGGTCCTATATCATGACTACCAGTGCCAGATGCCAGGTCTGGCCTGCTCTAGAGATGCCTGCTGATGTGCATGGGATCCAAGAAATGCTTTACTTCTGACATTTCTGAAGCTTCCAATCCCCAAGGCCTGTCCTCTTTGGGCCAGAAAAACAAATAACCACCCCCGCCACACACACACACCATATGGGCTGTAAATGCTACATAAGGGAAATTCATAATTCTTACTAGAATATACCTTCTCTCCCACCATCATTGGTTCCCCTGGGGCCCAGAATATGCTTCCTTCCATTCTTCCCAGGCTTCCCAGAAATCAAGTCCATTTATTAATAATAAGGGGTCTGGGGCACACTGGCTCTAGTAAGGGACTAGATCTGATCACGACACAAGTAAGTTAAACAACACCCGGGCATTCAGAGAAAGATGCAGGAGGCACGTGGGAAGAGCTTCTTAGAGGTAGGCCTTTCCAAAGTCAAGATCTCCAGCACCAGGAACGCTAGGGCACAGCCAGAGCAAACAGCATACAAGGAATTGCGTTTTCCTGCTGCCCAACCACTGCACTCATTTAATCTCTGCTCTCACAAAAGAACACTCTGGCTCCCGAGTGGTCCCACACTAATGAAGCAGCGCCATCAGCAGCAGGATGGGGTCGAAAGTCATCACTCGTACATTTTGGCTTTCTTTTCCTAAAGCGGGCTCTAAGGAGGTGATCTGGAAGCACTTTCACCGAGTTTGAGCAGATGATTCCCCTGGGACCCCTGGACCTAGGAACCCACCACCACTGGGACTGCTCATCTACAGAGTTCTCTTCGCCCAGCACCACCAGTTCCCTGGACTTTACTATGAATTGTGTCAATGACACTCAGTGTGGGTCCCTGTGTTAAGCTTCATTTCTGTGCTATGACTTCGCTTCCTTGAGCTCCATCCTGCTGCTGACGACATGTGTGTTCTGTTTGTGTCTAAACTGGCAGAAGAGACACAGTAGAGGGAAGCTTTTAGAGAGCAAGAAACAGTATTTCGCTCAACACAGAACCTGGGAGAGTGAGCAATGTAGAAGATGACAACAGTATTCAAACCCTAAGAAAGACTTCAGTAGTTTGAACCAGAGGCCTTGGGTCCTGTGGGGACAGACAGACCTGGTAGGAAGCAATTACTAAGAAGAAGATAAACTCCTAAGAATTGCTGCTTTTTACTTAGTGATATTAAGAGGTGACTTGGGAAAAAGTTGGGACTGTCATGGATTTAGAACCATGCCGCAGAACACTCCACATCTCAGTCTATCCTAGCCCTCCAGATGACTGCTTATGCAAGAGTATATGGGATGCATCCATGTTCGGACACTGGTCACTACAAGAAGATGCAAAGATGTCTTCATTCACATATTTTTATTGGCCAGGTCGGTGCCCAGTTCTCACCTCCTGAGGCTCTCAGGGATTCTGTAGAGAGCAAAGAGATCCAGCTCTCACCTCCTGAGGCTCTCCAGTTCCAGAGGAAACAGCACACAAATCCTTAATTGGAAAACCTGAGGACAGTTAACAGGGGAAGGCTCAGGGTCTGTGATGACCGGACAATGAAGTACCTAACATGCTCTCAGGGGACCATAGGTCTTGACCTTTATGCTGTGACTACTCACTAGAGATTTTTCAAGTAAATGAGTGTATGAATGGATACAGCTAAATAGTGAGAAACTGAAGGGAAGCAAGCTATCAAAAAAAATAATGCAGGTGCATCCTGGTGCAGCAGCAGTTAGGTCAATCATCTCTGAAGGAGCAAGCCACATACCCCTGGGTTCAAGTCCCCGATCTGGAGGGAAACAACCAGTGTGAACAACTAAAGAAAGATGAAATGTTTCTTCCTCCTCTCTGTTCCAACCGGCCTGCCTATTCACCTTCATTCCTGCCTGCACCTTTCCTTAAAAAAAAAAAACAAGTTATTTGAGAGGATTCAGAAATACATGAGAATTTAATATAAACATTTTTAATGTAGAATACTTTATTGACTAAGTAACAACATCTAAAAAACTGAGATAATCTAGTTATTACAGACACTGAAAAATCACAGGAACCAACAATCTGTTCGGAAGTCGCATCAGCAGTCAGCCCAAACCACCAAAATGTTCCTAACCGCTAAGCTCCCCCCAAATCATAAAATAAACCAATGCTGCATACAGTTGCAATATGACTCTCTAAGCCCAAGGACCCAGATTAACGATTCCTAATTTAAAGATATTTTATCCAAAATGCCCATATCAGGACAGGACCACAAGCACATTTGCAAGCAGACGTCCACACTGATAGGTTCTCTGAAAAACCTAGGTTTGTGAAATACATTCTAAAGACAAGATACATTCCATGTTACAAACACAGCACAGTCTACACCCGAATCTAGGACCCACATGAAAGGACTTACCTGCAATGGCTGGTGTGTTATAAGAAAGAAGAGAATATAGACAAGAAAGTAGCAGGGAAGACGGAAGGAAATAGTTCCATGTTAGACAGGAAGGATAAATACATTTCCATCTTGCACTTTTTAAAATAATTGTACATTCAAAAGAAAAATTCTGAGTGAAAAACTTCACAAATTTTCAAGAGAAATAATAGGAAAAGAAATCGGAGCAGATCCTCAACCCAAGCCTGCCTGCCTTGCTCTACTCCTCTCCTTGCAGGAACCAAAAATCAGGTGTTATTGCTTTCAAATGTGTGTTCAAGGCTTAGAATGCCTTTTGCTTTCATGATTTAGAAAATGCTGTGCTCACCAAAGTCTTCCTCCTGTGCGTTAGCCGTGAGCCAGGTTTCCAGAAGTTTCTGCAGTGGTGTCCGGCAGAGTGGAGAGAAATGTACAGAAGGCAGGAGAGGACTCAGAGGGGAAGCCTGGATGCCCAGGGACAACCCCGTGTGGCAAATGTCCGACTGAGGGCAGAGGGGACAAAGCAAGCCCAAGACAGGCGATGGCAACGCTGCTGCATCCTCACGTTGCCTGGGCCCTGTGTCTAGCTCAACTCAAATAGAATTTGCTGCTGATTTCTATTCTCACGTTTCCCTCCAATCCACTGAACCCTGCTCTTCACAGTCATGACACTAACTAATTGGCTTCCAGACTGGGCCCCCCAGAGACAGCCACACTCCCTGCCGGGGTCTGCACAACACTTCGGGGCTCCGAGGACACAGGGGTCCTGAGAGTCCTGCGGCTCCTGTGCCCCTGCTGTGGGAAGCGGCTCCAGCAGGGAGGCCGGGGGGTCCATGGTGAGACCCATGGAGCTGCGTCCGTTGTACCTGCACCTCGTGTCTCAGAGTAGGAAGTAAGAAAGGTCATTATTTTACAGGGAAAGTCTTTACACAGGAAATTATTTTACGGGATGGGTTGAAAAGTGAGAGCAGGAAAGGAAAATTAGAGTAAAACGTGGTAGTTTCTTAAGAGCTGCACTGCAATGTAGAATCCATTGGTCAGTCCTGAACTTGAAATTCACTTGTACGCATTGAGATGGTAAATTCTGTGCCAGCTGGCAAGGCCTTGGTGCCAGTGATTTGGTGAAAACATGTATTTGTACTGTGCCTGCCGTTAGCTTCAAGTGCTAATACTGTTTGCATGATCCTCTATGTCCTAACACCGAAAGTTAGGGACCCTGAATTATGATGTTAGTGTCATTAGGTGACCTGGGTTGTGAGGGACACACTTCTCTACTTCTGGACTCACTCTGGTACAGAGAGGAAACTGCGTGGTTGGAGCACAAAAGGAGCCACCCAGTTCTCCCACATTGGGCAGAAAGTTTCAGAACCATCACAAAGCAGGCCTGCTATGGGGCTTTCAGGAGAGCTTGCTCCTCCTCAGCATCACATCACCTGGGCTCCTTCCAAACCAACCCACCTGGAAGAGACTCCCCAACCAAGCAGCTGGCTCATGTCAGACCTTTCATGATGGGAGTAGGGCACCCCAGCACTCCCGAGGGGAGCAGGCTACCTTTATGATACTTCACACACTTGAGTGTGCAGGTGGGTCGACACCTGAAGAACCAGCTTTACCCTAACACATGCTGTCTTCATGAGAATGATTCCTTCCCTATCACCAACTTTGTATTATAGTAGCAATTATCAAACAATTTGCTTATCTAAGGACACCTTTCATTTAAAAGTAATTGAAGAAACCAAAGACTTCTTTGTGCTCTATTTTAAAAAGAGAAGCAATATTTCAAAATTTAAGAATTCCTTATAAATAATAAACTCATTGCCTATTAACATATTTCATTATAAATCTACATTTTCTGAAATAAAATCAGGAAGAGTGTTGAATTTTAATAGTTTTGCAAATCTTTAGGAATCTGGCCCAAAAGAAGAGAATAGAAACTAAATTTCCATCTCCTCTTCTATATTCCGTCTGTTGCTCAATTTTATTTTGGTGGAACTATGGAAAAAAATATCTTCCCTTGCTCAGATGCAGTTGGCAAGAGGGGAAGCAGTTTAATAGCTTTTCAGATAACTGTGGATCTTCTTCTTCAATGCTACGTTATCTCAACAAGTGGTGTTTTCTTAAAGCTTGGTTGTAATGTAGAATCCACTGGCCTACTGAAGTTGGAATGCATTTTTTATTCTTTCTTAATTGCTGATTTCATGCATCCATTTAGTTAAGCTACGGTCTCCAGTTACGTGTTCAAGAGCCAGGCTAGCTGTCACTTTGATGGGCATTTTACGAGTGATTAATATTTAAATTGATGGACTCTGAGTAAAGCCCAGTGTCCTCCACAGTGCAGGTGGACCTCATCTAGTCAAGGCTTTAAGAGAAAAATACTGAGATTCCTCAAGAGAAAAGGAATCCTGCTTCCAAATGCAACAGATAAATTTTTCCTGAGTTGTCAGTCTATGTATTCAGAACTACAAAATTAACTGTTGCCTGAATTTCAGCCTGCTAGATTGTACTACATATTTCAGATTACCAAAACCTGAATTCATAACTGATGAATCATCTGCTTAAATTAAAACTCTCCCTTTCCCCCTTTCCCTCCCTCTTTCCTCGCCCCTTCTCTGGAGAACCCTAAACACACATGGATGGTTTTGTAACATCATGTGCTGATTCTATGGATTGGATCACTGAGTAACATAGACTTTCAAAATGTGTTTACATTTCATTACACAATATCATGAAAATTGTATTTGCTAATATCACCACTGATCTCATAAAACCTTTTTGGTTTGGGAAAACTGTTAGGCTCACAGTGGCAGCTATTTACAAGGTTTCCGAAATTCTAATTCCCACTGAAAAACTTGGATTCTATCATTAGTTGAAATTACTGCCAGTTATTTTCCTTGAAGTACTGCCTTCATTCTCATCTTGGAGAAAATGCCTATTACAAACTTAAGTCTGAATAATCATGGTTTGTCAGTGAATTTTTCATCTACTAAAACTATTTCATGTTTTGAGATGGTGTTGAAGACAGCTTGCCCTCAGTTGTAGGAATGCTCCTCTAGATGCTGTTCTCTGGAAGGCAACAGAAATGTTTACATGATGCCAGAAAAAATATGAAAAAGACTCAGTTGCTGGGGTTTAACATAAAAAATACATTTACAGTCTCGTGAAGGACAGTCTTCAGTGAAAAAGGATATTTGAAACTGCTAGTGAGTCACAGAAAATATAGTGACAAAATGTACAGTGGTCCAGCTGGTGTCACTGTCTGGACCTGTGATAAGGGGCCGGATGTTTTACCCACCATTGCCTTTGCACTTTCAGTATAAACAGTGAAAAAGACAAATCATGTGTCTGAATTATTATGAGAATAAATTTGACCTTGCAGATCTCCTGGAAAGATCTGGGGTCTCTCATGCTCTCCCCTAAGCTCACATATGACCAAGTCCAGAAGAGAAGAACCAACTTAACAGGGGCCAGGCGTGCGGCTAATTTTGCCAAGGGAAAGTGTTCACACATGACCAGGATCTTTAAACTGCAGGAACGGTCCTGGGGGACACAGACTTTGCAAAATTGAATGCAGTTAGGATCGCTTCTAGTTCTGTTTCCACCTCCCATTCCACATTAATGCTGACTCCCTCTTTGTTAAGAAATGCTACTCTTACCCATCCTGTTCTACAAAGATGTGCTGTCCTGGGAGGGGAAACCTCAGGGCACCCAACACAAGTACAGTGAGAAGTGAGGGTACTACTGCTATAAAAGAAACTGACTAGAAAGACAGACAAGTCACTCTGCCAGGGAGGTGATTTCTGCTCAAACACTTTCAACAAAATGGATGCAGGATCTAATGGAGTTCTTCACTGAAAGATTATTTTACATGATATTTGAGGAAGGATCAGTCAGTGATTCTTGAAGGATCAGTCAGTGATTTTTAGGGACACAATCCAAAAGGAGTTCAAGAATTGGGAATTGTTGTCATGACCAGACTCCTTTCATTCTCATCTAAATAAAACATTTTTTCATTCCAAGGATATGAATGAAAAATTGGGATAGGCCTGATGCTGAACTTAGATCCATCCTTCCCATAAATGGTATCCATCATTTAATATATGAACTAAATGTAAGGTAGATAAAGATATCCTCCATCTCATTACAAGATGAATTTAAAAAAGAATTAAAAAAATGTTTTAAAGAATTCATTTTTAATTATTATGAACAGAATAATAAAGCAAACGCTTATACAGTCTTTACTATGGACTAAAAACTATTCTAAGCACCTTAACATGTAACCCTCATAACACACACCGTAGGTCAATGTTCTGAACGTCAGTTTACAAATAAGGCAACTTATTCGTTGCCTGCAGGGTCTAGATTATGTATTTCTTCAGTACATTATTTAAAACATTAATACTATTTTGATGAATTGCATATCAATAATTATACTCGTAACTAATCCAGAAAAAAATTAATATTATAGCCTAAGGATACAGGGAATTTAAAAAACATTAATTCATTTGCAGATTTTATTGCAAAGAAATGATACAGGGATTAATGAAAGCACAAAACTATTATATTAGAATGAGGTTCTGTAAGTCAAATGGAATGGAAATAAGAATGCAAGTGCAAAGGAATAAGGTAAAATTCCAAGGAAGCAAAGAGAAGCTTAAAGATGCATTTTAAAAATGTATGGTAGTCGGTAACAAATCACTTTTAGTATTTATATTCCACTGGGCATATGTACAACTGGGATATGACAATTTTATTTTACACTGTCAAAATATATAATATTGAGTACTGAAAACTTGTGATGAAAAATTTTAGACAACCTAAAAGTAGGAGTCCCAGGTTTTAAAAATTAATTTAGAGGGCATGTGGGTAAAAACGTTTACAAAGTACTCTCCTACATGAGGGAAATGTTTCAAGAACCCTCTCCTTGGCTTAGAGAATATTCTTAAAATTGCCTGAAATACAGCAGGTCTGAAGTGAAGGGATCTGAGGAAAAGCTGCACCGGGGAAAAGCTGAGCCCTAGTCACAAAAGCTTAACCTTATCACTGCTCATTTACCAAAGGTCACCCCACTGGAAATGTATCTTTTCTCCAAACTCAAGAAGAGGATCAGCTTTATTTATGTATAAAATACAACACACTGATATTCCTGAATAAAAACTGAAACTGTTCAACAATCTCTGAGGGTTTGAAGAAAGTTAGCAATTATACTCGACTTCAAATGTATCATATGAGATACGAAGCAGTGTATCCTACAAGAATCACTTGCAACTTGATAACCGTTTAGTAATTACTATAGGATTTGTGAGGCTGTGTCACATTGGGATTTCTGATTCCTTGCATAAATCAAAGTATGTGCACTTCATTAGAGACTAAGGGCCCAATAGTTACTCTTCATTTAGGCCAACTTGTGTCTTGAACTTGAAAGTGATTTATTATTAAGCAACTATAGGCACTTACCAAAAAGAAATAGTGCATATTAGAATCTACATAATAGGCACATACTGAGGAAAAATGTCAAAATAAGCACTGGAAGTTTCTTTTTTTAACAATGGTAAAGTATCTTGCATTGGATCAACCTTCACACAAAAAACATTTTAAACTTTGTACAAAATATCAAAAATAACTACTGAAGGCACTGGAGAGTGATCAACGGCATACAGCTATCAGAGAGGAGGCGCCTCTGGTGGAGTAGCAGTTGGGTCAATCACCTTTGACTGGCATTGTCCATGTACATCCCAAGGACTGGGGTTCACATCCCAGGGCCCGGGGGAACCAACAAGATGAACAAATAAATAAAATAAAGAAAGTGCTTCCTCCTCTTCTCTCTTCCTGCCTGCTTAATCACCTTCATTATTGCCTGCACTTTTCCTTTAGCAAAAAAAAACGAAGAGAGCCACAGAAGACTGTCCCAGACTCTGTGAAAGAATTAGACCAAATCCAAGGATGACTCTGGGAGACACACAAGCAAAGCAGATTCAAAACAACTGGATTAAGGCTTTAAGAAATGAATACATTTCAGTTGCTGTCCCATTGCAGGAGAGACAGCTTGGAAGCTTAAGTTCAGTCAACTAAAATGAAAGCTATCAACACTCTTTAGAGGACTATAAAAGAATCCAGAATGATGGTGACATAACACTAACAATGCTCACAATCCCATCCAAAATCACTGGACATGAAGAATAAGAAAATGGGACCCAATTCAAGACAAAAGACATTTCTAGATACCAAGAGATAGGATTAGGAGATATAATTTTAAAGTGGTTATAACTGTGCTAGAAAAATATGGTTGTAATGAATAATAGGAAATTTTAGCAAAAATTAAAATCCTTTAAGAAGTACTAAATGGAAATATTATAGCTGAAAACATATCTGAAATCAAAAATTTACCAGAGGAGCTTAACACTGTATCAGAAAGAGTGATTAGACTTGAAGAGAGATTTAAAAAAGAAAATAAAAAGGTCTAATTTGAAAAAACAAGAATGAAAAATAGAAAACCGTATTTCCTATTATAATATGCAACAACATCAACCATTCTAATACATACGGAATCAAGGAAGAAGAAACAGAACGAAGCAAAAAAATTTTTTTCAACGATGACCAGCATATTTCTAAGTTTTTGTGAAAGGTATACATTTCAGATTCAAAAAACTAACAAATCCTGCACAGCGTAAATGCAAAGAAAACCACACATGGAAGAAAAGAGCACCCTGGATACAGGAAAACAACAATCCAGTATCTGATGACCATTTTGTTGAAAAAAGAAGACCACCTAAAACAGTGGTCTATCACAACCAAATTACTCGAAAAAAACAAGTATGGCAGTCATGAATATAATGAAATGAAACAAATAAAAGATCAACCCCTGCGAAAACTCACAGGACACAAGAAGATGGTTACTGGCTGGTGGCGGCAGGGGCGGGGTAGTTGGAAAGGAAGGGAGAGAGGGAACAAGTTGGTGGTAAAGGACCCTGGGACTCTGGTGGTGGGTGTGCTGTGTGATAGTCTCAGGCTGAGAAGTGAGTTCACAATCTTAAAATGGGTATGGATTTGCAAACAAAAGAAATAATAATAAAATTATTTAAAGAAGAAATAGAAATGAGCACACCTTGAGGAAGAGATTATATAACCTAGGAGTACAAATGTACGCTGTCGCAGGGAAAGAAGAAAGAAAAATCTTGACTCCAAGACAAAGTCAATACTGTAGTAGTTCATATGCTTCTTGAGAAAATGTTTGCTCTCCCTGGGAACACAGAACTTCTCCAGCACACTCGCTCACAGACGCATTATAAAAGTCATCTGACTTCTGACTCTGTTCTTTATTAGCGCCACACTAGAACTTGCACATTAAAATTAAATCCCAGGGAACTGAAACAATAGGCTGGAAAATATCTAGAGCAAAACTGACAGGACACCAAGGAGAAACAAATTAATTCACATTAATGGGAAGAACTCTAACATATTTCTTTCAGTAACTGACAGTTCAAAAAGATCAAAAGAAAAGTCAATAATAACAGAAAAGATCTGAATAACACAAGAACAGCTTGATCCCATAGGTCAGTGCTTCTCACAAACTTTGTTCTCAGTGTCCTTTCATTTGCAACATTGTTGAGAATCGTAAAATGCTTTTATGTGGATCATTTCTGTAGGCATTTACTGTATAAGAAAACTGAAACTGAGAATTTAAGAAAACATCAGTTAATTTTTAAATAAGTCCATTCCATATTAAAATTAATAACTTTTACTAAAAGCAACCATATTTTTCAAAATTAAAAATAGTTTAGTGATAAGAGGCATTTTTTTTCATTTTTGCCAACTGCAGAATATTTGGTTTAGTAGATGAGTCTGTGTTCTCACATCTGCTTCTGAATTCATTCTGCTGCCATGTCAAATGCCATGTATCTCTGGAAAACTCCACTGTCTACTCAAGAGAAAATGAGAGAGAAAAGGGCAAATGATACTTGCATTATTATGACCATCATTTTGACCTCATGAACCACTTGAAAGGGTACTGAGGGCCCCCCAAGTTCCCTAGACAATACTTTTGACAACAGACAGAAAATAGCATACGACAATTTACAACCAAAAATAAAATATATACAGCCTTTATAAATGCTGATTATACATTGAGCCATAAAATAAGTAGTAAAATTTAAAGGATTTGTTAGAGACCACACCTGTGGCCACAAAACAATTAAGTTGGTATCAGTAACAATCTCTTAAAATCAAGAAATCACAAGTGTGTCTTCCTTCACAACTTCTATTCAATGGAGTATTACAGGTCTGAAACAGAGTCATAAGATGGGAAAAATAGAAGCAAAAGTAATAAATATTAGAATGGAAAAGTAGTTTGGAGATGACAATGAGTACATATAGAGAAGATCCCTTAGTTCTACATATAAAGCATTAGAAAAAAGTTTACCCACATTGCTAAATGCAAGAATCAATATACAAAAATCAGTTTATTTCTGTACACTCATATCAAAAAATTGGAAGATGTAATTTAAAAAATATAACCTTTTATAAGACTATGAAATGATAAGGAGCCTCAGAAGATACATGCTTTACACAGAAAATAATAAACTATTAAGTAAAGGCACTAAAAAGACCCAAATAATTGGATAAATATACTAGTTAACAGATAATAAAACTCAAGACATTAAGATATCAATTCTCTCTAAATTGATCTATAGTCTCAATACAATCCTAATCAAAAACTTTAAAAATGTCAATGGAACAGCAACAGCTCATAAAATTAATAAAGACAACTATAAAAAACTATCATATGGGCAAATACCTTCATTATTTTAAGGCCGTAATACTTGAAACTAGGTATTATTAGAGTTTGGAAGACAAAGAACTATATATAACAGAGAAACCAGAAACAGCTGCACATGTGTGGAAATGTAATTCATGACAGTCTTGGCCCTGGAAGTCATGATAAAAGGCTGGACCTTTGAACAAATCATACTGAGATACTTGGCTAGTCACATTAAAAAAAAAAAAGAAGAACAGAAGGGGAAAAAGCAAGGAATACTCAAGTAAATGAAGACAACATAAAATTTGAAATTTTATCTTAGTAATGTGAGAAAGCAAGATCAAAAAGCATCCCTGTGACCTCAGAGGAAGGAAGGATTCAAACCCTAAAAGACTGATCAGTTCTGCTACATTAAGATGAACCACTCCACAAGAAAAAATAAAACAGCAAAAGACTTGAAAAGGCAGATCACAGAAAAAACAAAAGTGATCAGGAATAGTCACAGTAAGAGTACACAGAACAAATTAAAATACAAAGAGACAATTTTTTACAACATACCAAGTTGGCAAAATGATAAAACCTGTCACTATCAGTTTTGGTAAGACTATGGAGAAGGATAATTACATATACTTGGCTGAATGAAGTGTATATTGCTACAACTATTTAAGGGGGTGGGAGGAAGGGCAGTAGGAATTGATTTAATTGGTAATGATGAAGATATACATATGCTATGACTTGAAAAATGTCTTTGTGGGAATGCAACCTAGGGAAATGCATGCCATATGCATTTGATAGGTGATGAATGTTCCAAAAGCACTCCTGTAATAGAAAAAAAAACAAACTAGAAGCTCAAATTCGCAACCTATACAGTATATTATACAGCTGTGGAAATAAGTGGAATATAAGCAATAATAAGCAAGTCACTAAATAATATATAGCTATCATTCAATTCATACAAACTTGCTACTTAGAATACAAACAAAAGAAAGGGGAAAATGAGCACCTAATTAGTAATTACATTAACTCTGCAGAGGTTGAGAAGAGAATGGGAAAGGACACCGAATTCACAGGAATCACTGTATTATTAAATCTTTAAACTTTATATACATTTTAATAAAATTCTTTATCTAATTCAAGTTTACTTTTAAAGTACTCAACAAAAAGATAGTATAAAAATGAAACAACATAAGTTAAATAAACTGCCACAGAGTTCACATTTTTTATTATAAATGACAATCTAAAATTGATTATAAAAACTGGCTGTGTTTCTGCCAAGTTTTTGGTGTAGTAATTTCTCATTCTGAATTATCAGATGTTCATGTAATAAAAGCAGAACTGCAAGATCACATTCAGTGAATGATAGTGTTTATGAAACAGTGCACCCAAATAAATGACAAAAGTACTATGAAATGTGCTATTTATGCCTGGCTCAAAATTATTTATATGCACAGACAAGGGGCTCCAGTAATAAAGTTTTTATCGCTTCAGGAAAGATACTTATTTGAACTACTTCACAAGGGTCTGTCATTTGCTACAGCAATCAATCCTGCACAGACAGCATGTCTAAGTCAACTGGGACCCCACTTTCTGAATGAAAATGACAACAATGGAAAATAATTGCTGCTATTGTTAAATTGTTAAATCCAGTCTTCAACTTTGAAACTTTGTTTTGCCTTCTTCCGATGATATTTTAGACATACATCTGCATCTGAAGAACAAGCTGCCTAAAGAGAAAATTCCATTCTGGCTTCTCCTACCTTTTTTAAGACCTAATAAGCCTTGTTATACAGACCCACCTAGGTTCCGGATTCCACAGCTCCCACTGAGTTAGTAGTCAAGTATTTGGTTTGAGCAGAATTAAAAAATATACACAGTGTTCCAGTTCAGCTAAAAGAGCTCTGGGAAACACTGCAGTCCCCGGAACACCACCCACCCTCCACTGGGGGCTACTGAGCCCAAGAGGGAGTGTTAAGGAGGCAGAGGGGAAGCTGCCTGTCTCATGGAAACATTGTAGATTTCCGCCCTCCTCTCTGCCTGATCAATGTCACAGACCAGCTCTCTAGCAGCATTTGGTATCTTTACTAGAAGACACTTGGTATCTTTACTAGAAGACACAGGCAATTTACATGAAAGCTGCTCATTATGGACACCAGGGACATTTCAACACAGTACTTACTCTATTAGGAACAGAGCGCCCACACCATCCTCCAATCTTAGCAGCGCCCTAGAACAGCTCTCCCTAGATTTTTAATAAACCCTATTCCACCGACTTCAGATGCTATCAGCTCAGGAGGAAAGAACGCCTGTGACCAGTAAGCACATAAACAGAGGAGCAAATCAACAGTGTCCCCACCATGAGGGCAGCCAGCCTCACTGCTCTTCAATTGTTTTTGGAAGCCTTCCTGTCCTTCCTCCACTCACCATAAGCTTTATAACCATGGTTGGCACTCCTGCATGTCTTATCCTTTAACAAGCCCAAGCCCCATCCTGGTTAACTGCTACCACACCAACACCAAGCTCGCAGATCAGGACAGGAGTCACTATGGAGTGTCAAGAACACATAATAAAATCATCCCTGAGAATGCAGCAGAAAAAAATCAGAAAGTCAAGTAAGGTAATACTTTCAATTAGGAGATTATTCTGCAGTTATAAAGACTTATTTATGTTTAGACATTCAATGTACACATAAAAGACTATGGCTTCCAACTAGTTACATGATTCCTAGGCAGTGTGAGATGTGGTTAAGAGCTAATGAATCATGCAAACATGGAAGTAGGACAGCAAACCCACTTCTCCAGGATTCCTAGGGACCTGGCTGAGCACAGCAGGGATTTCCACTGCTTGGCCTGGGTAGGCTGAGAGCAGCATCAAATGCAATTAAATCATACAAGATGTGGAAATATGGCCAGGGAACCATAGACACAATGTTGTAGGCACACTGCATCTGCACCAATTCACAGCAAGATTTACAGAGCCTATGCTACAGTACAGCATAGTCAAAGCCACAGGAAGGAGATGGGAGACAGAGGCTCAGTGTGGAAGTCCCAGATGTGGAGTCTGAGATTCTGCCTGCTGTATTTACAGCGGTGGTTTACCCAGAACCATGGGACCAGATCACAAGTAGGAAGCCTGGGAACTCGGAGGCCCAAGCACTGACAGCAGCAGTTATGAAGTTTTAGTAGGGAGGGGGTTTACCACTTTCCATCACAGATGCTCTAGAGCAGCAACATCAGCTTCCAGTCACTGCAAAAGGAAAAAGAATTTGCAGAGCACTGGCGGGTCACAAGGTATTAAGTACCAACTGCACATTCTGGAGTAGAAACCTTCACAGAAGGAACAGATTTATTCAGAGGCAGGAGGTTCCTTCACAGAACATTGCAATTGGGCGATGTGGGGCCTGGGTAGCAGGCTCCATCTTCAGACCCTGTCCTTAATCAGCTGTGTCAGGAGATGCGAACCCAGGAGGCAAAAGGCAGTAGCACCAGATGCTGGGGCAGGACAGAAACAGCTGATCACATATGCCCCAGGCGCTGTCATTTGAAAGGGGCTGTGGGTGGAGGGGTGCGGTGCTGCCCACACGCTTCCCTCTGGAGGCCCACTGCCCACAGCGCTGACCTGGAGACCTGTACCACTGACCCCGCTGACCCGATAGGAGCCTCCTGACAGGTAACTGGGATTACAGGGTTTGCAAGCTTGGATAGGTTGAATGATCGCCCATAGGCTCCCTCTCACTAGAAGAAGGAAGAGCAAGGACATGGACTGAATTGAGCTACCCAGGAGTCTCCCCTTAGGCTTAGATCCACTCCCTAACTCTAGGGCATCATCCCTCACAGAGAGACATCATCCTGTGTTGGAGATGCTGACTCGGGTCTCGTGACCAGGGATTACATTCCCTGTGTGTTTTGTTAACTTTATTTTTTAATTAATTTTGTTGAAGGAACAGTGTGTCATAACATATAGGTTTAAAATATGCATCCTTGTAAATCCACATCTATAGAGCACACATTAAGCTCATCACCACCATCTTAGTCCTTCACTATACAACTGACCAGGAATTACGTTTAAGCAAGATCCTCAGAGGATTCCCCTGCTCAGTAAGGTTGAAGAGCACTACTCTCCCCTAAACTGTGTAATCCCCAATCCAGGAGGGCAGACTCTAGAGGCAACTTCCTGGGTTCAGATCCAGCTCCTTCCCTCAGCAGCTGTGACCCAGGAAAATGCTTTCAACAGCCTCTGTCTCAATTTCCATCTGTGAAGTCATTACAACAGCTATCTCATGGGGAACCAGTGAGGACACGCCATAACGTTCAATTCTCATTCCCATTATGTTATGACTTCTGCTCACTCCTCCATCTAACTGGTAGAATGGGGGCTCCTCAGGGCAGGGAATTCTTCATGAATCTTCCTATCGCTCCTGTTCTCCCTCCACCAGATTCCTTCCCAGAGGCTGGCCCATCTGGGGTACATCCATGAGCTCTCCTGCCCTCCAATTCCAGTTTCCAGTGAGCAAAGGACTGAAGAAAGGCAGATCTGCCCCCGGCCAGCAGCTGTGCCTCCACCATGGGCGCCGCTCAAGGTGATCTTTCTTCCAGGCCTTTCTCTTCCTAGGCTCTCAACAACAGCAGCACCTATTCTGTTATTGTATTCACTGGTATAAATCCTTCTCCAAGTGAATGTGCCACCTCTTTATTCCTGTGACTGTGACCCACATGCTGACTCCTTCCATTCATACAAAAACTATCCTTGCACGTCAGCACAATACATGGTGCCAGGCATTAGCGACAGAGGTAGAATTAAAATGACAAAGTCCCTGGGCACATGGAATGCATACTCTGGATGCCCTGTCCAGCACACAGCATGCACAAATAGAGTATCTTCTTTTCATGAAAAGTCCCTTCACCCCTGTATCTTGTTGTCTAGGGGCACACTGATACAGCAGGTGTGCCCCCAGGACCAAGTGGAGGAGAAGGAGTCAGACAAGTGAATCAGGTCTCAAGGTAAGGGCACAGTGAATACACCCATCATATGAATTCAAGTCTAAATCTACTTATTTTCATTTAATAAAATCAAACACTGAAAATATTTTACCTAGAAAGTGAGAAACAGAGGGAAAATAGAGGAAGGTAGGTTTTGTAAGTAGCAAATACCCATCATCTGTCAAAGAGTAATCACAGACACAAATATTCCTCTGGTGCTTTCTCAGAAAGTATTTTGTGGGGCACCCTGGTGGAGCAGTGGTTGGGTCCACTGCCTCTAGTTTAGCAGTCCATGTACATCTCAAAGACCTGGGCTCATGCCCCGAGGGCCAGGGGAAGCAATCAAAATGCACAACTAAATAAAATATATAAAATGCTTCTTCCTCCTCTTTTTTGCCTGTCTATTTGCCTTCATTCCTATCTGCACCTTTCCTTTAAAAAAAAGATTTTGAAAAGCATTTTGTGGCAAACAGCCACATTTCTTAGGAAGCCGATGGATTAAGCTCAATGTCTCATTAGTAATGGGTGTTGCTTAAAATTTTGAATTTGCAGCTTTGCAAGATCATTTCTGCACAGTTGTTTGGAAATTTCACCGAAATAACACCCAAGTCTAGAAGTCAGTAGATCTGTGGAGTCTTTTCTCCCACTCTTCCTTTGCCAAAAAGTCAGACTCACTGCCAGCCAGCAGACTCCACAATGCATGGCATCTCTGACAAGCTCACCCAAGTACAACAGCAGGCCCCCACAGACACCTATCCTGAGTCCCTGACTCCAACGAGGCCCACCTGCCCTCCATAACACTAGCTGTTCGATTCCCAAATCTTAAAGGCACAACCTGGTGGAACAGAGATTAGGTCTGCTGTCCCTGGCTGAGCGTATCCACATGCATCCTAAAGACCCAGGTTAGCGTCCTGGGTCCAGGGGAAGAACCAAGATGGACAACTAAACAAAGCTAACTTTAAAGGTTTTTTTTTTTAAAAAAAAAAAAAAATTGGCCCTGATCCATGAGAATATAAAAGGAAAAGGATTCTGAAGAGAAATTCCACTTAGTATCTGTTCAAAAAGAAGGGCCTCAATTTGTTGGTGTTCAACCCCTGCCTTATTCAAGGTACCGAGCACATTAGGTCTTCCTGCAAAGACTAGCTCTGCTAATGCTAACTGTAAGTGAGACCGTAATGGGCTCTCCGTGCTCCCCGGAGTTGCTCGGGAGCTGAAATCTGGAGGAAACAGTCACTAGTGAGTAGTAAAGTCAAATTAATGAAAATCTATTTGCTGCCATTTTCTGTCAGGGAACTCTAGTTCTTCCTAAAAGAGAATTTAATTCAACAAAGAAATGGGCTGAATAATATGCTACAAGTCGAGCAAAGTGAATTTTTAACTACATAATAGCAAAGCCACGGAGAGTAAAATTCACGTTACAGAACAAAAAAATAAGAAAATGAAAAGAACTGTTAAGAAGCTGCTCCTATTTAAGCAATTAGTAAAATCTCTGAATTTAATATTAATTTTTTTCTTCTTCTCTCATTCATTGAAAAATATCAGATAACCAAAAATAAAAGTATATTAAAAATATTCATGCTTTAAATCCATTGAAATTAAAAAAAAAAAAAGGAAGCTACATACTGCTAATGGCTCAACAAATGGAGAAAAATACTCCAGTCATTTAGTTATCTTTTATTAGACATTTAAAGATTTCTGGCACTCAGCTGACCTCATTCTTTTAAATAGGAAGACCAATGCCTGTGCAATTCCAGTTTATTCCTGCCATTACTAAACGGTTTTCCCTCTACTCTTCTGTTGCTCATTCCTTTCTCTGCTACAACATTCAAGCTACTGTCTTCTAATTTCCACTCTCTAGGGGCGGTCACATGCTGGTTTCATTTGGTCAGATTCTTCTTTTCCTGCAAATAGTCCACTGGAGAATATTTTATGCAAGACAGGTATTAAGCACTACTGGGATTTTTTTTTTTTTTTAAAGACATCTAAAGGCTTCAAAGAGGAGAGAGAGAGAGAGACAGAGGGAGAGACTCAGGTCCTTGGACTTTACATGGTCTGCACCCCAGCTGTTTTAGCCACCTGAGCCACAGGGTGTGTCCCAAAACATGCTTTAACATCTTTTCAGGGCACTCATAGTGGAAGTGTTAAGAGATCATCGCCAAGTCAGGGAAGCCACACAAATGCCAGAAGCCCACAGCCCTGAGCAGAATCTCGGGAAAGAGCTTAAAGCCGGGAGGAAACCAGTGTGTGGAAAAGGAGAAGGTACTGGGCCAAGAAAGGGAATGATGGCAACAGAAACCAAGGTATATTTCATGGGGAGTGAGGAGAGCCACCAGGTGGGGAGACCTGCCAGCAGAAAACACTAGAAACTGATGACAGAGGGTAGAAGTAATCTCTGTAAGCCCTGGAAAGGCACCATGCTATCCAGAGATTGCCCCCACAAACAGATCCTGATTTTAGCCTAGTTCCTCTCCTATCCTGGGTGTCCAATTTTATAAAATGCTGATAATCACAGCACCTATCTCAAGGAGTCTCTAACAGTAAATAGTAACACTCTTATCGAAGTACTTAGCACCCATCAAGAAGTAGAGAAAAAACACTGAAGTTTGTTAGTCACTCTGAGGTGTACCCATTTCAAGAGATTGAGATATAGAGTGACTCTCGTCTGACAAACACAGGGAGGGGACGCCTCTCCACCTGCCCCCATGCAGCCTTTGCAATGCAGTTTGCAAATGGAATGGACTTACTACCCAGTCACATCACCCTGTTACGACCCAACCCCGCCTAAATATGCCTTCTGCCCCTGTACTCAGCTCTGGGTCCCCAACAAGGCTTAGCACCTGCTCTTGTAGATACTCAGTATCCAGCACCATGACTACACATTACTTTTGACAACTTTTCTTCTCTGAGTTTAGACAGAAGAAAGTATAAAACCAACATCATTCTCAGAGAATGCTGGGCATTAATTATCATCCAGTGCACTCTGAGGACATGCTTGCTGTCATTCACATTTTACAGATGAAGCTGAGGCTGAAAGAAGCTCACTAACTGGCCACAACACAGATTGTGCTACATTGGAACCAGGCCATCTGTTAGCCTCTCCCTCCCTTCGTGGAACCTGAGTCACTGCACCAACCAGTATCAGCTTCCCCAGACCAGGCGAGGGCCTCTCTGATCCCACAGATTCGCCAGTGAGAATGTCCTTGGTTAACATAAAAGGCAAACATCAAAGGGAAATCCTGAATCTCCTCTAGGAAGTTATTTACTTATTATCAATTTTTTTTTAAATGGCTAAGGCCAAGGACAAACAACATTTTGATGGCTTAAAGAGGTTTCAAGAGTGAGGCTTTGTTCCCAGCTGTTACCACACTCATGTCTTTTTCTTTCAGAATTAGCATACTTTGTTTTAAAAAATGTCCAACTTAACTAGAGGATTATACTAAGGGAAATAAGTCAGAAGGAGACTTAAGGAGACAGGCATATACTGATGATCTCACTCAAATGTGGAATATAGGGAACAAAGCAAAAGAACAGACAAAATACAACTAAACCTTGGATAGTGACATCAGAGCGGAGATTACCAGAGGGCACGAGAGTGGGGAGTGGGGTCCGATGGACTGTAGGGGAGACTATTAGAAATTTGGTGACTGGCATGGTATGTTATCATGTATTTTATGAAGAGCAAATCTGCACCTCTAAACTTACATTATTTTGTCAATCAAAGTAACCTCAATTTAAAAAAATAACATATAAGAAGTTCATCTTTTGAACATATTCTGCCTTTTCCCTCTCCTTGCCGCAACCTAACAAAATTTACACACAGGTTGCTTTCTGCCTCAGTGTGGCCTTGAATCTCTGATATGCTACTTCTCAAATCACTCCTTAGCAGTCTTTCAGTTTCTGTACCATCAATAATTTTTCTGTACTCAACACATCACGTTCTTTTCTTCATCTGTTACAATAATGCTTGGTGCAGGCTATAGTTTTATCAAGAAAATCCCAATTTCTTTGTTTTGATAGCCCAGGGCCATTTTCATTCATCTCAGTTTTTATAGAGTATTCATGCACACCATGCTGTTTACTTATTTTTCTCTGAAGACATAGATCCAACATGTTGCTGGGAAACATAGCGTGCTTCCAGACACTGGGGTCTTTGAACCTTGTGATGATGCAATAAACCCCTATTCTCTTTCACCCAAGCCAGCATGTAGGATGCCCCAGGATATATGTTAGAACATCTGATTTCTCACTAAGCAGACAATGCCATCTATTTATACCATGATTCATTCTTTCCTAATGCAATACTGCCTCTCATGCTCTTACATTTTCATATATCAGTTAAACATCAGGATAGAACAAATGTAAGATCCACAGGGATGATTTATGCTCCTGAACACCCTGTGGAGTGTGTCTCCTAAGACTAGTGGCCTTTTCTAACCAGAACAGTAACTGGCAGGCTCTGATTTTTTTCAAGTGGATTCAGGAGACAAAAGAATGACCCTCTCAGAATATTCGTCCCTTGTGGGTTCCTCACGTTTGGCAAACCCTTTGGGCTGCCACACAAGCAGATGTCTGTTTGCACCTGAAAGCCAGGAAGTCTGTTATCTTGAAAGTTCTACAAAGTAAATGGGAAAAACATACATATCATGAATCACATAACAGAAAAATCTGAACAGACTTTGAAAATACACCAGTTTCTCATGCCTTTCAAATTCAACTGCCACTAGCAGTTTTTCACAAAGCCCAATTTTTTGATTAATTTTACTGTAATTTCAGTAATTGGTTATTTGGAGTTTTTGTTTTCTTGTTTTGCTTTTTTACAACAGAGGCCAATGGTTGGTATTTCTAGGAAGCAAGAACCCCTCTGCCTCAAGACACCTGTTGCGGCTTTAAAGCTGTGCTTAAGAGGATTACCTGGGACCTCTAGAGATACTCCAACTCTGTAAACAAAAGACAATCTGGTAGGACTTCTTGCGTGAACTCTGCTTCTTGGAAATACTTCAATCCCACTGGAAGAATTAGCCTATCCCAATCTAGTTAATATTTTTCCAAGAGTTAAACAACCAACCACATGCCCACAGTATTCTCATTAAACCTGACTAAGCAAGCCAGGATATGCTGGGCAGAAGTAAGGCCCACTCTGAAGGCTGGGTCTTCATGAAGGCATGAGGACACTGACTGACCTCGGGATTCTATGTAACGGAGCCATACGGGCCAATGACATTAACAGACACCTCACGAAAGAAAATATACATATACAAATAATCCTAAGAAAAGATGTTCCACATCAGATGTCATCAGGGAAAATAAAACAATAATGAGATAACAGTATACATCTATTAGAAGTCCAAGATTCAAAACACTGACAACATAAAATGCTGATGAAGACATGGAGCAATGCCCATTCATTGGACCTCTTTTGGATGATTTCAGAGTTCCATCAACAGCAGTTTTCTCTTTGCAGAGAAAAACTAGAAAACTAGAATGAAATGGTTTTAAGAGCAAAGACTCAGGAGCCAGGCTACAGGAATGTCATTCCTTAGTTCTCTACTAACTAGCATTAATGGCATTCAACTATAGAGTTGTTATGAGGATTCAGTGAGTTATATATGTAAAGGTCTTCAGTATGAATAGGCACACTGTTTTCATGTTTACTTTTTAAAGTTCTTAGATCAAAAATGGGGGGGAAAGAAAAGCAGCCTTTTCCAGAGTTAAATTCCTCCCTAAAATTAAAAAAAACAACAACAACAACAACAACAACAAAATAATGACATGAAAAATAGAAAACATGATCATCTGTGTAAAAAAAAAAAAAAATCAAAAGAACTGGCAAGGAGTAAGCAATAATCACAAGGCTAAAGGACATAAGGTTAGTATACAAAGTCAATGTTTTCTATATACCAGTAATGAACAACAAGAACTTTAACTTAAAAACAAACTATTATTTGCACTGATGTAATGAATTATTTTGTTTTATATATATATATATATATATATATATATATATATATGAAAGATCTAATGAGGAAAACTACAAAACTGATGAATGAAATCAAAAAACTAAACAGATAGTCCATTTTCATGGACAGGAGGCTCAATGTTGTCAAGATGTCAATTTTTTCCACAACAATCTACAGAGTCAATACAAAATTCAAAATGAGTAACAGACTTAATGTAACATACAAATTTATAAATCTCCTTAGAAGATAACATAGGAGAAAGCCTAGATACCTTGGGTATGGCAAGGGTTTTCAGATAACTATCAAAGGCATAATCCATAAAAAAATATCACTGGTAAGCTAAAATTCATTAAAATTAAAAAAACCTCTTCCCTGTGAATTATAATGTTCAAGAGAATGAGAAGACAAGTCACGCACTAGCAAAAAAATTTGTAAAAGCAAATCTGGTAGAGGATGTTGATCCAAATTATACAAAGAACTCTTAAAACTCCAGAATTAGAAAACAAGCAAGTAAATCAAAATACGGGCCAATGACATTAATGGATACCTCACAAAACAGTCATATTCAAATAATCCTAAGAAAAGATGTTCCATATCAGATGTTATCAGGGAAATTAAAACAATAATGAGATACCAGTATACATCTATTAGAAGGTCAAGATTCAAAACACTGATAACATCAAATGCTGATGAAGACATGGAGCAACAGGAATGCCAGTTCACTGCTAGTGGGAATGCAAAACGGCACAGAAACTTTGGAAAGCAATTTGTCAGTTTCTTACAAAACAAAACATTCTCTTACTGTATAATCTAGTAATTGCATTTCCTTGGTATTTACCCAAATGAATTTTAAACTTATGTTCATATAAAAACCTGTACTCAGGTATTTATAGCAGATTTTTTAATAATTGTCAATATTATTTAGCGCTAAATATTATTTAGCACTAAAAAGAATTGAGGTATCAAGCCATGATAGTGTTTTAAGTGACAGAAGTTAATCTGAAAAGGCTAAAGACTTTATGATCCCATTTATATGACATACTAGTAAAGACAAAACTATGGAGACACTAAAAAAAAGTCATTGACTGTCATGGTCAGAGGTAAGGGAGGGATGGATAGGCAGATGACTGACGAATTTTAGAGCACTGAAAATACTCTATGATATAATAATAGATGCATGTTATTTGATGTTTGCCCAAACTCATTGAATGTCCAACACTAAGAATGAACTATGAGCTACGGATGAGTGATGTATCACTGTAGGCTCATATTTGGTAACAAATGTATCACTGTGGTAAGTAATGATGATAATGGTTGGTTATACATGAGTGCAAAGGGTGTCTATGGGAAATCTCATTACTTCTCTTAACCTTGCTGAATCTAAAACTACTCTAAAAAATAAATTTAGGTGCACCCTTGTGACTTACACAGATATGACCACAGAATGTCCAAGGATCAGGGTGGAAGAACCAGGGTCAGGGCAGAAACCAAAACCAAAACCAAAACCAAACTGAACAAAAACAAACAACAAAAAAACCCCAACAGCACCCAAACACCGCTCATAGTGAACCACCTTGATCATAGTTAAGCAATGCTTTCACATGTACACAGTGAATGCTGCCAGAGCTGTGCATGGACTTTGTTAAGTCAGTCTCATTCCAAAGTACACAAGGCAATACTAAAGCACTCACACACATACACGTACCTTTCACAAGTGTCTCACATAACAAAGTTTCACTGCAGAGCTACACAGCCATCCCACATAAAACTGAGCAGACAGAATAACCAGGGGCCCAGGATTGCATCCATTCCCAGAGAGCTAGATCCTGTCACTTTGGAGAGCTTTCGAAAATGGAATTTAAAGAGTACTTACTGAGGAAATGTGACACTTCCTAACCAGGATTTCACTCCAAGGTAAAGAACGTCCTAAAAAGTGCTGAGCTGGGCACACTAAACGAATTTTAGAGCACTTATCTCCAGTGTAACGGGGACACGGCTAAGGGCAGAGTATCAGCGCCCAATATGTAATAGAGTAAAGCTACAAGATGCAGAACACACGGGAACAGATTAATGGTCCCAGGATGCTTCGGTTTTCTACATTAATTCTTTCTAGAAATTTCTCGTCTTTGCAGAGGCATTGTAAAGGCTTGCCCCTCTATGGTTTGGAGCAGTCTATAGAGTGGAATCAGATAGACACGGGTTCAAATCCTAGCTCTCCCACTTTCTAGCTGAGTAATCCTTCACAAATGTAAATGTGGTAGAATACCTGCTGCCCAGAGATGTGGCGACCGTTTCATGGCTGGTCCATGTGTCCCTCTTGGCTCGTAACAGGCAGCACATATTTCCTCCCTATCATCTCCCAGTGGAAAGAAGATATGAATAATTATGTTGAAACTCTCAAGACACTGAAAAGGAGCACCACAAATATCTTGGGCAGAAAAATTCTCTCCCCTATGATAACTGTGGGAGATTGGACATCTTCAGGTCAGGGCACAGTAAGTACTACAGGAGAGCTTGTGTCATGCTGGGCCCCGTGCTAAATCATTCACATGGGCCCTGCCATTTATGATCATTATTACTAGTTGTTCCTGTTTTAGGACATGAAGTCATTTAAAGCAATTTTAGATTCTTACTAGATGAGCAATCCGGGACGGGTACCCACTTTGTGCAACTCCAGGGTTCGCTCATCTGCGCACTGAGCATGCTTCTGCTTCATCGTCACTGAAGGCAGACAAGGAAGGGAATTCTAGCATCACATGTGGGGAGAAGCTACATGGAGGGAGGCCTTCAAGTCAACATACCAGTTTCCTGGTGTGGAAAAAAACACTGCGTTTTAGATTTTCAGTTCTAAAAGCCAAGTGCTGGTAGTCAGACACTATCAGAAATATTGCTGGTCAAGTGAACTCTTGGCAGTGAACAGCAACAGACTGATGCTGGGCGGCACTTGCTACTGCACTTGCTACTGCACTTGCTACTTCACTTGCAACATGCAGTCAACATTCGGTTACAGAGTTCTCAGTCCATCATGCCAGAAAAAGATACTTCTTTTGCATATGCTCATTTTCCTTGCCAAGTAGGAAAGCAATTATCTGCGCCAATACAAAATACAACAGCTGCTTGGACACAATATACATGAGAAGTGATGATTTCAATCAGAAACTGGAAATCAAAATTATAAATTAAGCATACAGCATGCACATAATAGGAAGGGATTATCACTTCCGTGAAGTTTCCATTAACTTCTATTCACTGGAAGAAAATCCTAAATTGAGAAGACTTAAATCAATTAATAGCTGTGGATGAAAGACAGTTTTTTTCCCTGCCATGGGCAAATGCACCCTCCTCAAGGATCCTATTAACTTTTCTCAAATATGAGAATCCTTTCCAAATCACAAAACTATGCAAAAGAATTTTTATATGAGACACAGTCTTAAGAAACAAAGAGAAAATACTGAGCTTTCACAAATAAGCGGATATAAGGATGGTAAAAATCTCAGAATGACTGCTTTGTCATTCTCAAAAATAGAGTAATATCAAATGGCTTGGGTTTTTAATCTTTGCATTTAATCCTATGCCCCACCTGTCTTTGTATCAGACATTTCCTACCTGTGAATCTAAAGAAAAGACTGGCAAGACTGCAGCCCATGCTGGCCTTCATCTGCAGGAGTCTGCGTCCTATGGTGTCTCTCCGAGGTTTTTCCAGGACAGGGCTCTTGCCTCCCTTCCCAGCCTGGTGCCCCATGATTGTGTCCTGAACCTTAGTTACTCATGCACACACTTCAGGTGCATGCCTCCATGTCCTCCCTCATGCCACTACTGCATCTGTTAAAGACAATTGGAACCAGACTCCCCAAGCATGATGAGACCCTCTACCTTCTGTACCCCACAAATCTGTAGATATGTACCCAATTTTCCTGCAACCCTTTAGGGGTCATATTTTCAGGTGTATGACTAATATACCAGACAAGAGCCAAGCCCTTCTGGGTCAATTCCCATCTCTTTGATAACAGGGAGCCAGGGCACAATCTCCATTTCTCACAAACAACTGAACAGAGAGGCTGTGTGAAGGCAGGATGGAGGAAGTCTGCACTTAATGAATGTTACCAGATTGGTCTTAAAAAAGAGAGGAAAAAAACAACAACAGGATTTTAAAGAAGCAAGAGACTAAAGAGGAAAACAATTAATGATTTGACTTTGCCAATTCCTGTGTCCATAAACCAGACTCCATACCTATTGTTGGGTGCTGTGAGATTCTGGTGTGTTCTACCTGTACTTGCCCCAAAGAGCTTCAGCAAGCTTATAAACAGCAAGCAAATAATCCCTAAGACATCTGTAGACACTAAGTGCTTAATACATGTTTAAGTGAATCAAGAAACTCTCTGAAGAGACGGGTCAGTTTGAAAATACACAGAATCACTGAGCCCATCTACTATGGTTGAAGGCAACATATGTATAAGACAAAATGTAACTCTTTTCTCATATTATCTTTTTCCATCAATTCATTGAACTTGAGAGCCAGAGAATTAGGTGCTCAAGAATCCCCGATGGGTGCATCCTGCTGGAATAACAATAAGGTCTGCCACCTCCAGAGGAGCATAGTCCACACACATCCCAAGTCCTAGGTTTGAGTCCTGGGATCAAGGAAACAACTGAGATGAACACTAAATGAAAACAGATAAAAGTATTTCTTTCTCTCTTCCTGCCTGCCTGGTTGCTCACCTTCATTCCTGTTTGCATCTTCCTTTAAAAAAAAAAAAAGAATCCATGATGCAAAAAGGAAAAAAGAGGTCATGAAATGCACATTAGCAAACTTTCCTCTCCAGTCTGGTTAGTCACTAATGAGCACCTCTGATCAGTCACAGCACAACCTCCAATTCTACACACACCAATATTCAAGGAGAAGAAAAGTGACTGCATTTTCATTAAGAGTGTGATCACAACAGACCTGAGAGGATATCAAATGATACAAGATCAACCATCCTGTTCCAATAGGAAGGAAGGAAGGAAGGGAAAGAAGGAAGGGAAGGAAGGAAGGGAAGGAAGGAAGGAAGGAAGGAAGGGAAAGAAAGAAAGAAAAGAAGAGAGAGAGAGAGAAAGAGAGAAAACAAAAATACAGCGAAGCAAAATAGGGGTCCAAGGACCAGAGGAAATCTGAATTAGAGGGAACCCCAGCCTTTCCACCTCTGGGCCAGCTCCTTACAACAACCATGCTCCCTCTCACTCCTATATGCCAAGCACAGCCAGCAAACCCCTCTTGTCTTTTGAAAGAAAAGAAAAAAACAAAAAATAGAAATTTTCACAAGGGATGATGATGAGAGCACTAATGTTCAAGACAGCATTTCTCCAGGTCATCAGCCATGATCATACCTGAATTTTCTGCTTAAACTATCTGGAGATTGAAAGCCAATATCAATTAATGCAAGCTTTACCTACCCTGTGTGTCCATCGTGAGCGGTAAAGAAAAGATAAACCACTGCATTGAGGCTGAGTGCACATTGTAAGTAAACTGATAATGTCTTCACATCAAAATTCCTTTTCGATCATAATTGCAGTATGAATCATAATTCCTTTCTTAAGGGAGTCAAATGCAAAGCACAAAAAAAATCTATGACAAAGACTTAAGTGTCAGGAACTAAAAGCACTACTTGAAAGTTGAAATGTATTGGTTATTCATTAGGTGCTGAGGGCATGTCTAGCTCTTAGTGTAAGACACAAACATTATTCCTTCACTCCATCCAACTCTGGCTGGTTTTATGGGTTTAGTTGTCTTATTTTTTTTTCTGAAATATGATATATTAATTATCTTCATCCCCTAAAAATCCATAGTTAGGTTCCTTTTAAACTCTTTATCAATACCTCCAGAGGTTAAATCACTAAGAGCAAATCTGAAATGCCAGGCTCCTCATGGAGAGTATTGCTTTGGGTGATTTCAAAATCAATATGCATTTCCTAGATTATACATAAAGCGATAAAGATCATGGTTTGAATAATATGAAGAGCATTAAAAATTCATAAATTTACAACATAAAACATCTTCAGTTACAGGACACCTATCTAAAAAGCCAACAAGTCTTCATTATTTGATTTCTGAACTAATTATTTATCTATTAAAATGATGTTCTAATCAATTGTTATTCTAAATACATCAAAAAAGTTTTTAAATGTCAATGTTAGTCTCAGAAACGAAGAATAATTCTAAACCTATCTTTTGAGATCAATTATTAATGGAAATGATATTCATCAGGAAAAATAAATGTAAGCACAGCATTCCATTATCCCACTAAACTTTAATAGACATTTCCATCATCGCTACAAGACGGCTTTTTCTTTTTCTTTAAAGGAAAGGTGCAGGCAGGATTGAAGGCAAGTAGGCAGGAACAGAGAGGAGGAGGAACCATTTTATTTAGTTATTCATTCTGGCTGTTACCTCGGTTCTGGGTCTTAAACCTGGGTCATTGCATGTGGACCATGTCCTGTGGCCTTTTCTGATAGGCCACCAGGGCACATTGAGGGCTTTTCTCTTAGAACAATTTCCCTCTAAAATACTGTAAACTCATGAAGAGAGAGAAAACAGTTATATACAAAAAGTCAAACCAAGATCATACCACTTTTATCCGTACAACAAAGAAAAGGCTGAGTGGCTAAAAAGGATTTCTAAACAGTAATTAAACAGTAATTCCTCCACATTGGCTTTGGCATAATATAAGCACAGCAGTGGGGAAGCTCAACGCTAGCACTGCAGTTTACGAAAGACACAATTAAAAGCTATGTTAAGCTCTTTGCATGTAGTAACACATTTGTTTCACAACAGCCTTCTGGGGTAGGTACTGGTATTTACTGCGTATTTATTTACTGACAAAATTGAAAGAAGGAGAGTTGGAGTCATTTGCCAAAGATCATATACCTGGTAACTGGTTTGCATTCATGCCTTTTAATGCCAGGTATACTCCCAGCTCATTCTACTATTACAAATTAAAATTTTAAGTTATCCATAAGACCTGTAACATGATTCCTGGTCAGTGGTAAGTACCCACCGTGTACAATAAAAGTGATATTCATGAAGATCCTCAGGATGCTTGCCAGCAAATTACAAGAGAATTTTAATTTGTATTTCCACAATTTTCTGTTTTCCTTCTGTGGAACAAAATGTCCCTCCAAACTCTTTTTGAACTTATCATTTTTTTCAAGCATGTATATTTTTAAGATTCTTTGTAACCTACAAAACAGTATCAGGTCAAATTGTGTGGGAGATAATTTTCAGACCACATGGAAATTCCACCAAACAATTTGAAACTACCATGATCTACGGTTGGATGTAGAACAATGGTCTCAGTAAAGTTACTGATATATGTATTGAGTGTGTGCAATGTTAAGTTAAGCTGATATTGCTTTTATTACAGCCATTCTATAACCTCTCAGAGGCTACATTAAAAAGAAAAAGAAAAAAATTAAGTTGGAGGAAGGTAGCATTAATTAAGAGCAGAGTCAGCATCAAATTCCCCATAACAGCCTCAGGATGAGCATGTCCTACAAAAAAAGAGAGGTTTGCCGGCCTTGGAGTCACCCCACCTTGTCACCGTACAAGGTGCCTACAAGCTGGTGCAAAAGCATGGGGCCTGGAGTCCTCCTCTCAGCACCTATTCTGGCATAGATGAAATTCCATGCTGGCACACTCTGGTGGAGTACCAGTTGGGTCTGCCACCTCTAGCCAAGTTCAGTCCACATATAGCCCAAGGGACTGGGACTGGGGAAGAATAACCAAGATGAACATCTCAAGTAAACATAGATGAAAATGCTTTACTTCTTCCTCTCTCTTCATGCCTGCCTACTTGCCTTCATTTCTGCCTGCACCTTGCCTTAAAAAAAATAAAAAGTATAATTGTATGCCAACCAGAAATGCCTCTATCCCAATAGCTTTCTCTTTCAACAGCTGTCCCTGTGCATCCAGTTGGAAAGCAGATGCCTCAGCTTGATTGCTCTCTACACTGAGAAAGGAAGGAACTTATCATCCACTGACTGAAACTCACAAATTCACAGGGGAATGAAGATTGCCAAGAACTGATACCCAATCAAGTTTAAGCAGAATGAACCAAGGGCTGTCAGTACTTAGAAACTCTACCAACTGCCATCCATAAATTAAATGGAATTTTGCCTCCTTAGCATGTGATTTATTTGGAAGAAGCTTTTAGTGCTGTTTTGAAGGAAGCCGAGGAACGCTTAATTTAAATGATCCATTTTAGTGCTGAGCTCAGTTCAAGAACCAAAGCAGACTTCAATGCTCTTTCAGAGGAACTCAGTCATTCTTGCTTTACCATCGGCCCCGAATCTTGTTCACAGGGAACCCCACCAGTCTCAGCAATGGTTAGGAAATAATTAACGGAAGAAAACTCTTCCAATTCTCTATTCACAAAAGAGATCACTTTTCAGTAAATTCTTAAATAAGAAACCAGAGGCATTAACTAATACAAGTTTATTTTTGAAAATAATCAAAATTTTTAAAAAGAAATTTCCCATTGTGTCCTCCATTCCTATAGCAAAACTCCACCTTTTTGTTCCCTCTTTTCCATAAAATATCACGTTCTTCATAAGAAGACACATACCTGCAGCAAATTCCCATGGTCTTAGAAAGAAAGTGACAACTAGGAAAAGCACAGGACTTATTTGGGACAAAGTTCAGAAGAAGTTATCATTTGTATATTTTATCCAAATGGTAGGCTGGTGGGTACCAACAATTACAAACCCGCCTCATAATGAGCCATTTTAACAGCAACTGTGCTACTACTGAGTCCATGTTACCAAGTGCAGCTTGAAAGCTACAGCTTCTTGCGTCCAACTACATGTGCCCAACACCCCCTAATAAGTCAGCATCCACATGCAGCCATGTAAGAACTATGACTAAAGACCTAAGTCTTGGCACCATCAAAGAAGAGAGAATGCCACAGCTAAATGTGGCCCAGCCTATCTACAACCAAAGCAAAGGAAGTAAGAAAAATGAAAGAATTTGCAAAGCTTCTTTTCAATAGTCTTAACTAGTATCTACTTTCAGGAGGTGGTTTGTGCTCTTAATGTGGATTCATTACTGAGGTTCACATTAGCATTGAGAGTCTCAAAGATGGGAGATTTATGTACATGAACACCCAGTTTCACTTTCAACAGTCCGATGTATTTTCTGTGTAGGCCTATTAGTTCACTGCATGTGTCTTTCATGTGATCATTTCTGAAAGCAGCTGCTGAATAAGACTGAAAATGCTCTCTGGGGTCCCTCCAGGGGAAAGGCATATACATGGCGCTGGGTTGGGGACAAGAGTCAGGCATCAGCAATCTAGGCCTTTCACAAAGTTCGTTGTTACCGAGCAAACCTCACTTCACTAGATCACTATGTTCCTCTCAAAGCCAACATGAGGCTGTTAACGATGATCTAAAACACAGTTTCCCTCCTCATCAGATGATACATGTGAAATAATGTCCAAAACCCATCTCAGATCTCTAATCTGCTCAACATTGCTTATTTTGGTAGAAAAGAGTCCAATGCAGGGTCTGCAGGAAAAAAAAAAGCATTAAAATGATGCTTAAAAGTCAGTTGTCCATTCCATCCAGGAAGGTCAAATATTTAGATGCTTTTGTAAATCCCTTGAATTTAGTTACCGCACAATTCCACGTTAGTGCCAAACTCTTCTCCAGTCCCAAACCATCTTACTTTCTTGATTTGCAGTTTATGTGCAAGGTACTTACAAGAAAAACCTTTGAGACCCACTGAAGTAGCAAATCAAAACTTTTTGCCATCTCTTCATTGCCAGATTTACTGAAAATTTTCTACCTGTGCTCAGTTCTGACCCTTTCTGACTATGCAATCATTTATTTATTCATTTTACAAATATTTGAGCAACTACTATTGGCCAGACACTATGAAAAGAAGCAGAGATACAAATGTGGATAAAACTTGACTGCTTTTTGCCCTGGTAGAATTCACAGTCACATAGCAGCCTTCATCCCCTCACCTTCCCCTGAAAGGCTCCAAAGCTTGATTCACTCCTCTTTTCTCTCCTCCTTGGCCACCTTTAGAAATATTTACGATTTCCCCAGATGTGTTTTCTTCCTTTCCATCACGGCTCTCTAGAAAAGAAGTCAACACTTTCTCAATGTTCTCAAAATGCTTCTCTTCCTTCTTCTTCAGGAATCTCATGTATTACTGTGATTTTATTCCCTACCTCTCCAACCCTCAGAAATCCTAGTTCTCCCTTGGCCTCCCCATCTTAGTAACTGGCATTACCACCAACCAACTGGTGAAGTTAGGAACCTGAAAATCCTGGTCTCCTGCCTGACCTCCCCACTCATCCCCAAAACCATCAAGTCCTGTAGGGTCTATACCCAAGGACACCCCCAATCCTCCCACCGTCACCTCAGTCTCCAGCATCTTGGCTCACTCAATCTGTGCACAAGCCTCTGAACTAACCACCCTCCCAGCTGCATTTCCTCTTGACACCCAGCATCACACACTACAGACAAGCAAGTATAGTGTTTTAAAGAAATGTCATCACTTCTCTCCACACATATAAACAAAAATCTCTCAAGTCTTTCCATTCCACTCAGAATAAATACCAAATTTGATTCCCAGCCAACAAGGCCTTTCCTTATCTGGGCCTTGCCCACCCTGCACTCACCCTTTAACCTCCCCTTGCTCATGACCCCAATCTGAAACTCTCCATTCTCCTGTCACTCAGTGGGTCTTCCCCGATTGGACAGGCAGTCTCTCACCTTCTCCCATCCTCTCCCAGCACTGACACTGACCCTGCTCTGCTGCTCACACGGGCCTGACTCCCGGACTCAACAGAAGCTTCACAGGAGCAAAAGCCTTCTGGAACAGCCCAGACATGTGGCAGAGACATAACAGATACTAGGTAACGAAGGTGTGAATGAGTAGATGAGGCGAGATCTCAAAGAACAAGCAAAAGCAGGAATCATTGGAAACAAAGACCCTGAGAAGAAGTTTTCTGAGACTGAACAGAAGAATAAAATGAATAATCTGGACGGGTAAAGTGTGAATAGGATGAATCACATTTTTATCTTGATTGACTCAATCCATGGTTTGAAAAGTTTGAGAGGCAACCTAACACGGTGGGCACCTGTTGGAATAAGTCTAATTTTCAGGGCTAGGTCAACACATTATTTTAAAATTAAAGAAATCCAATGCTTTAAAGAAGATTTTCCTGCAGCCTCAAAAACACATTGAGATACGTACCCCCCACCTGTGCTGTCTGAGTCTTGACCACACACTAAAAGTGGGGGGCAAGGGGGAGGCACTCCACCCCCAGAAAATTGAGGTTGTGTGTTCTTGGATGCAAGGTTGTTCCACCAGGGAAGTAGGGAAATGTTTGTTCTTTGGTTCACATTGCTGCCAAATGAGGGCAGACAGCTGGGGCTCTCCTTCCTTATCCCATCTGACAGAGGAGGGAGGGAGAGGAAGGGAAGAGGGAGGAAGGAGGGAGGATGGAGAGATGAGGAGGGAGAGGCAGGAGGGAATAGGGAAAGGGACCCAAGGAGGAGGGGAGTTCACACAGAATCAGGGTGACCCACCCTGCACTCTGATGCTGACCACAAACACGCACAGCCCAGTACCTCATCAGGGACCACACAGCTCGCGGAGATGCCAGGAGTCCATTGCTCTCCGGTGCTGGTGGCAGAGGAGGGTGGCAGCCCCCCAACGTTCCTTTGTGATGGAGCCGCTGCTGCCGCCTGTCCTCCCGGAGAGGGTGCTCTGGCAGCGGAGGTGGGGGGCTCCCAGGCTGCAGGGGGCTACACTGACGGAGCACCCCATTGCTCCTAATAGGGTGGGGATAGAGGGGAAACAGAGTCAGAAAGACCAGGCACAAAGGGCAGCACCAGGGCCCTGCTCACCCCAAGTCCTGCTCATTGAGAAGTGCACATTCTCAAGCCCTTTAGCTCGTTCTTTTCCCTGGCATTCTCCACAATATTTAAAAAAAAAAAAATAAATAACAATTACGTTCTTTCTTTTTCCCAATTTTAGACCTTGTCATATTGACTTCCTACCACAGACGAGGACACAGCCCCTCTTACATGGTCACCCACACATACCCGCCCGCTCGACTCTCATCATCTGAATATATTTCTCACATGATACTTGGTTAAAGAGGTATTTGGGACACACATCACTACAATCTTGTAAAAAAATATTCATTGCTGAACCACTCATTGTATTCCAATTACATATTTCATTCAGGAGTCCTCTGAGATATAAATCAAAGCCACTAGATGGGCACAACTGTAAAAGTCTGGCGGTGGAATTATGAACCAGGGACCTCACTCCGTGATTGTCATTTCAGAGCACAAGCCCATAGCATCCACCACAAGAACCCTCAGGGTGTGCACACAAAACTTACTGCAGCAGAGTTTATGACAGCCAAGTCATGAAAAGAACCTAGATTCTAAATCCAGAAGAATGGATACTCTTCATTCAAAATAGAATTCCACAGTTAAAATGAATGTGTGACAGCCACGTACAGCAACATTGATGTATCTCAAGTTCAATGTTAAGTGAAAAGGAAGACATTCCACTTATATAGTTTACCAACAAGTCAAACAATACTATTTAATATTATTGGTATACACATATGAAGGGAGAGCACAGAAACATTCATAGAAGTGAAAAGTGCTAAATTCAGAGCTGTGCTTGCTTCTAGAGTGGGTGAGGAGGGATGGAATCGGGAATATTACCGTCTGCACGCTGGAAGTGATAGCTAAGCTTATTTATTTTAATAATTGATTCTTTGAAGGAACATCACCTTATTATATAGGTTTCAGGTGTACATCAGAGTAAATCGACATCTGTGTATTACAAATTAAGTTATTCCTTTACTTTACAATTGATTCCCTTCATCTAGTTTGCAGGCCCCTTCCCTTTATCCTAACTTGAAAGAAAAGAAAAAAAATTAACTTTGAGGAACTAATCTATCACCTAAAAGGTTTCTTCCTAAAAAGACTATGTCAAATAAAAGCAACTTCAATCCATTGCTATACCCAAGTCTTAAAATTTGGAAATGGTTTGCTCTTCATGTAGGAACACGCTTCCCACACTGGTTTCCATTCCCGCCATCTGCAACACCTCGAGGACAACCTTGGGCCAAATGTTTACTCTAAATTTTCAGGTAAAGTGGAGGCAGATGCCCCGAGAATTTGTGTAAAACTTGATGTATATTATCCTGGGAAAGGAGAGACTTAATTCTGTAAGATTCTCAAAGGGCTCATGACCCCCAATAGACTCAGACCCTCTGAGCTGGGCTGGGTCAAATGTGCAAGCAGACTCTGAGCAGCAGATGTCCTGCAGGGTGGCTCTGCCCTCTGCATCTGCAGCCCCTTGACTTTGGAGATAGGATCCAATCCTAGTTCTACTCGGGGTTGAGTGACTCTAGAGAGATTATTTTCACATGACTCTCTTCTGTGAAATGACAGTAAAAGGTGTGGTGAGCTCTAAGTGACCAGCGCACACTGGCTCTGCAGAGACCTTGACCATCTGGCCCTGCTTCACGCTCAGGTTCCTTCTGTCATTCTCTACAAGGGTATCAGTTTCTCCTGTGATTACTTGTGTAGTATATGCTTCCCCATCTCATATGCACACCTCTGGGGAAGGGATCTTCTCTGTCTTGTCCTTGGCCAGGCACAAAATGAGTGTTTGAGGGACAGAGTCTAAAGGAGGAAGGGAAGAATGAAAGCCCGCCCTTCTGCAGAGATGCTGGCTGTCACAGCTAAAAGACACTCACAAAGGACCATCTAGGAGCTGTGCAATTTCTAAGCTATATCTCAGCAGTATTATTCTGTGGAACTGCAGGCAGTTTAGCATGAAGAAGGTCAAGACTGATTATTAAAGGAACAAAGGAGATAATCTCTCAAAAACATGGCTCAACAGTGACCAGGCAAAGAGGACAGGGATGCAGGCCATGGTGGGCAGCAGAGTTCCCAGGAGCCCAGCAGACATGACTGCAATGATGAGGTTATATAACTCCGGACACGACCAAAGGAGGGTGTGCAGACACAGGTCCACCACTGCTTTTGGTGAGTCTGAGAGAAAGAAGTTAGGAGGCAGAGACAAGGAGAATGAAAGAAGGAAGAGGGAAGCAGGAGGGGCAGAGAGGCAGCTGCTACCAAAGCGCCAAAGCAATAGCTCCTGTGAGTTCAGAGGACACAGAGAAAGGTCATCTCATACAAACCCAGGATGGTTCTCTGGCTCAAGGCTTTCTTGGCATGAATTTGGGTCACAATGATAATCAGGCTCATTCCTTTTTACATGTCTCTGAGATTTACAGAGAGCGGATGGACCAGTGAACTCTAAATTATCTCTAGTATGTCCAGGCAGCAAGGGGATCAGATTTAACGACTCATCTCAGTTTACTGCCATCAAATAGCAAGACGTAGAGGGAGGGTTGGAGTGGGATCAAGAGGCAGGATTTTTTTTAATAATAAAATTCTTCAAATGCCGGGACAGGAGAATAAATCAACCATGTTTGTTTGTTTAAGTTCCAAAGCAGATTTTACAATGACTGAAAAATGGAGGTCTGCATGTCAAACTGTTAGTCATTACAGATTTGATAGAAGAAGAAAATTGTAGTATGTGTTTGAACTCTGGTAGAGAGTGTGGTGGAAATGCAGACTGAGTTGTGATTTTTATATTTTAAAAAAGCATATAGCTAGACAGAACAAAGAAACAGATGAAATAAAACCAACCCTTGGACATATGCAACAAAACTGAGGTTACCAAGAGGGAATGGGCCGGGGTGCAGGGGCGGGGGGTGGGCGGGACACAAATGGTGGCAGGGCCCACTGGACAGTGGTGAAGAACATTTGGTGATGTGGTGGAGCGCAGGGTGTGCTGACATGTATCTGCGGAATGAACCTACAAATATGAGTTCATTTTAATGTGTAAAAATGTAAGAAATAATTATCAAAAGAAGAAGGAAAACAAGCATATAGCAATGTGAACAAAAAATCTTTTGGAAGTGTCAAGTGTTTGGATATATATATAAGGCACTGACCTTCATGAAATAACCTTATTACTGTTATTTTTCTAAACGATTTTTTTTTAAGTTGGAAAACAGTATTTTAAGTAATTCTCTACACACGCAATGCTTGACAGCAAAACTTAAAATGACTCACAGTTTCTCCTGCCTGCAGGAGAGAGAGAAGAGGTCATACGCCAGGCACACTCCGAACACCGTGATGCCCGTCTCCTTCACCAGCATGGCGCACGTGCCCAGAAACAAACTGAGCAGCAAGAAGAAGGGCGACGCCGTGGGTGGGGCACACTCCCCCACACAGCGCTGGCCCACACTCCTGAAAAACAAGTTCAGAGGCTTCTCATCTAAGAAGAAATGTGAGTCACTAGAAAATACCACTTTTTTAAACTTCTATTGCAGTAACATTGGCTTATAACATGGTTAGCAGGTGTACATCAGTGTAATTCAATATCTGCACGTGATACATTATATTCCTCCACTAAATGTATAATTTCATCCTTGACCACATAATTGACCACTGTTACCTGTTTTACCTAACCCCACATGCCTTCCCTCTGGGTAACCACTTTGGTCTTAGACTCTAAGAGTATGTTTTTGTTTTATTTAGCTCATTCATTCATTTCTTACATAGAGAAATACCACTTCTTGAAGATAAGCTCCAATATTAATTTTATCATGTTCTAAGTAAGAAGGTTAACAAAGATGTCTTCAAGAATGTTCATCACAGAATTAATTACAATTGCAAAGAAGGAAAAAAGTAAATGCACAGCAATATTGCATCTGGTACTTAAATTAAGGTATATATATAAATTAAGGTACAGATATAAGGCCTCTATATGGTAAATATATTATACATAAGTTATGGTAAGATATGATATATAACTAAAGAACCATAAAAAGTCATTTATTTTATTTTTATTAATTCTATTGAAGGAACATTATAACATTATATAGGTTTGAGGTACACATCAGTGAGGCAATATTTGCATATCACACACTATGTTAACCACTATTTTAGTTTTCCCCTTACTGTACAATTAAGGCCCTTTCAAAATGCTACCACAGAGAGATATTTAGTGACATGGGAAGATATTTATGTGAATGTGTAAAGTGAATAACACAGGCAGCTAAGCCAAAATCTGGAACCGAACAACTCAAATCACAGCTCTGTAACCACCAGTTAAAATGGGGTAGTTTCTTTGCTTAGTCCCCTCATCCCATGTGAGATGAGATCAATGTTGTCCGGATGATTTAGTGCCAAGTGTTTGTTATCATTGCCACTATTTTCGAGAAGGTGTTTTATTCTCAGGTACACCATGCAAAAACAGTTAGTGGCTAGATATATACCAAAACATGATCATATAGCTCTGTGATAGAAATATAGATGTTCAAACTTTTTATCTTCTAAGCTGCATTTTTACATTTCTATAAGGACATACTAGGTAAAGTCTGACTTTTCATCAGTATAATTTCCAAAGAGAATTTTCAAAACCCCTCTAGCAGTGAGGGTTTTTTCCACCTTAGAAAACAGAACTGCCCACACCAAGACCACCCCGTTCCTGTCAGCAGACGCCACACCCATTGACTCTGCCTTTGAATAATGCCAGTATTTCTGTAGGTGTGATGTCTCACCTGTACTAGTATGTCTCAAAAATGCCTGAAATTAAATGTAAAATTTGCAGTAGATGTGTATTTTCTTCCCAAGCTGGCCTGGAGCTTAAACGGCATTGCTAGTCATCTGAAACAGTATGGTGATCCTAAAAATATAAACCCAAGTTCAATACTTAGTTGTGTCCTGCTTACTCTGGTGTCAGAAGACTAGTAATAATCAATTTTAGTTTAAGCCTATTCTTTTTTGCCTAGTGGGTGTACTTGGGTATGTGATTAGACCTGTGGCATTTTCACATCTGGGTAAGTACAGAATCTTACAGGGCTTCTGTTGGGCATGCATTTCTGCTTCTGCCGTTTGATTGTACTTGTTAACTATTGTGAATAGGGCTGCAATAAACATGGGAATGTATAAATCTCTGTGGGTAAGTGTTTTTGTATCTTATGGGTAAATACTCAAAAGTCAGGTGGCAGGATCATATGGGATTTCCCTATTCAACTTTTAGACAAATCTCATACTGTTTTTCATAGAGGTTGCACCAATTTGAACTTCTACCAACAGTGTAGAAGTTTTCCATTTTCTCCACATCTCACCAATACTTGTTATTTCCAGACTTTTGGATAACAGCCCATCCCCCGGTATAAGGTGATTATCTCATTGTTGCTTTGATTTGCATTTCCCTGATGGCCAAAGAGTAGGAACATCTTTTCATCTACCTGTTCACCATCTGTGTATCCTCTTCAGAAAAAAATGTCTAATTCCTCTTCCCAATTTTTTATTGTATTGCCTGTTTTTAGTTACTAAGTTTTATGAGTTGGGGATTTTTGTGTATATTTTGGATCTTAAGCACTTCTCAGATACATGAAACACGAATATCTTCTAGTTAGCAGGGTTTTTTTTTGTTTTAATGATGTTTTCTTTCACTGTGAAGAAGCTCTTTCATTTAATATAGTCCTAGTTTTCTTTTTGTTTCCCTTAATGTTGAAGTTGAGTCCCCAAAGAGCTCTCTAAGGCTGTGGTCATGGAATGTGTTTTCTATGTTGTCTTCCAAGAATTTTACGGTTTCCAGTCTTATGTCCAAGTCTCTAGTCCATTCTGAGTCAATTTTTGTGAATGGTGTTAGAATGACCTAGCTTCATTCTTTTGCATATGCTGTTCAGTTTTCCCAATACCATTTGTTGAAGAGACTTTCCTTTTTCCACTGAATATTTTTGGCTCCTTTGTTGTAGATTAATGACTGCATGTGAGTGGGTCAGTTTCTAGTGACTCTGTTCTAGTCCACTGATGATTGCTTTTGTTATTATTCCAATACTATTCTGTTTTGATCATTATCACTTTGTAATATAGCTCAATATCTGGGAGTGTAATCACTCTAGATTCTTTTTTCTCATAATTGCCTTGGCTATTTGGGGACTTTTGCTGTTCCATATAAATTTTAAGATTTTTTGTTCTGTTTTCTTGAAATAGGCACATGGAATCTTAATGGGGATTGCATTTGTCTATATATTGCTTTAGGTAAGATGGCCAATTTAACAATGCTGATTCATCACAGTCATGAGTTAGGGATACTTTTCCATCTCTTTGTGTCCACCTCTATTTTTTTTAAAAGGACTTAGTTTTCATTGTACAGATTTTTCATCTCCTTTATTAAAAAAAATTCCCAGATATTTTATTCTTTTTATGTCTATTTTAAACAATATGGCTTTCTTCACTGCAGTTTCTTCTAACATGTTGAGTACAAAAACAAAACAGTGCACTGACTTTGTAGCCTGCCACTTTGCTGTATTCATTGATTAGTTCTATTAGTTTTATGAAGAGGTTTTAGGGTTTCAATATAATAATCATGTCATCTGCAAATAATGATAGTTTAACTTCTTCCTTTCCACTTTGGATTACTTATTTTTCTTGCCTAATTGCCCTGGCTATGAGCTCCGGTACGATATTGAATAGCAGTGATGAGAGTGAATAGCGTTGCCTTGTTCTTGACCTTAGAGGGAATGCTTTTGATTTTTCACCATTGATTATAATGTTGGCTGTGGGTTTATTGTATATGTGCTTTATTATGTTGAGGGACGTATATTCTACACCCTTTTATGCACGGTTTTTATGATAAATGGGTGCTGGACCTTGTCAAAAGTTTTCAAAGCATCTATTGAAATGATCATGTGGCTTTTCTTCATGTTCTTGTTATGGTGTATTACATTAATAGATTTACATATGTTGAAACATCTTTGCATACCTGGGATAAATTCCACTTGATCAAGATGGATGCTCCTTCTGAAGCAGTTAAGATTCTGTTCGCTAATATTTTATTGAGAAGTTCATCTAAGCTCATTAGAGATACTGGTCAGTAATTTTCTTCCCTGAAGACACTGCTATCAGCTTTTGGTATCAGTGTGATGTTAGCTTCATAGAAAAGGTGTGGAAGTGTTCACTGTTCTTCAATACTTTGTAAGAGCTTGAGAATAATTGGTATTAATTCTTCTCTGATGGCCTGGCAAAACTCATTAGAAAAGTCATTTGGTCCTGGGCTTTTACTTTTAGGTAGATTTTTGATTACTTCAATTCCCTTGGTTGTGATTGTTCGTTCAGGTTTTACAATTCTTTCAGGTTCAGTCATGGTAGACTGTACTTTCCTTAAAATCTGTCCATGCTCTCAAGATTATCCATTTTACTGGTATAGAGTCATTCACAGTAGTCTCTTAAGATGTATTGTATTTCTGTGGTATCTGTTGTAACATCTCCCCTTTCATTTCTGACTCCAGTTAAGAGACTTTTCTCTTTCTTTTCCTTTTGAGTTTACCCAATGGTTTCTCAAATACTTATTTTTTCAATGAACCAACTTTTGATTTCATGGATTTCTGGATTGCCATTTCATTTTCTATTTCATTTATTTCTGCTCGACTTTTATTTCCTTTCTTCTACTGATGTTTAGCTTTAATTGTCCTTCTTTCTTTAGTTGCTTTAAATGTAAGGTTAGATTGTTTGAGAGTTTGAGAGTTTTCTTGTTTCTTGAGGTGGCCTGCACTGCAATGAGCTTCCTTCTTAGTATTGCTTTTGCTGTATCACATACATTCTGGTAGTTCATTTCTTCATTGTCACTTGTCTCTAAGTATTTTAAAGTTCTTCTTTGATTACCTCTTTTACCCAAGAGTCATTCAGAAACATATTGCTTAGTCTCCAATTAGTTTGGGGTCTTCCATCTTTCTTTTTGTGATTGATTTCTAGTTTTAAACCACTGTGATCAGAGAAGATGCTTTACAGGATTTCAATCCTGCAGATTTGTTGAGACATGTTTTGTGCCCCAACAAATCATCTGTCTTTGAGAACGTTCCATGTGCAATTTGAGAAGAGTGAATATGAAGCATTCTGTATAAGTGTATTAGACCTAACTGTTCTAAGTAGTCATTTAAAGCTGCTGTTTCCCTATTAATTTTCTACCTGGTTGATCTGTCCGTTGTTGTTAGTGAGGTGTTGAAGTCCCCCACTATTATTGTGCTGTTGTCAATGTCCCTTGTCAGTTCTAGTAATAATTGTTTAATATATTTTGATGTTCCTTCATTTGGTACAAATATGTTAATAAGCATATGGCTTCGTGCTTGATTGACCCGAGTCATTATATAAAGTCCATCTCTTTTGTTAGGCTTTGCAGCTGGAATTCTATTTTATACTCTATAAGTATGGCTGCTTCAGGGTTTTTTGGGGTGTTTTTATTGTTGTTTCTTTTTGACTGTAGGATTATTTTCTACCCATTAACTTTGAGCCTTTTTTTTTTTTTTTAAATCTTTTGAAAGAAGGTGTTTCCTGAATGCAGTAGAGGCATGGGTAATGCACTTTAATCCTCTTATTCAATGTGTTCATTTGGTGAGTTCAATCCATTAATGTTTGGGGTTATTCTTGATATGCAACTGTTTATGTCATTTTGTAATTTATTTTCTGGGTGTTGTTACAGTATCTTTGTTCTTCTCTTTCCTTAGGAGGGCTTGGTACATTTATGTTTTAATTGATTTTCCTTTTTGCTTTCTTCTTTGCTTTTTCCCTGGAGATGTGGTTAGAGGTTCCCGAGGTTAGCTTTAAGAATTCTATGTTTATTTCCTATTTTTACTTGAAATCAGATTAGTCTTGCACTCATTCTAACCTTCACATTTTTATTCTCCACTCCTCTTCCCCACTTTATATATATATATATGTTCTTAAGTGGGGTATCTTTACATTTTATAGGGTATCCATTTTGTTTTTTGTAGAGCTGGTTTTGTGGTGATAAGTTCTTTAACTTTTGCTTATCTGAAAAAGTTTGTATCATTCCTTCATTCCTAAGTGATAATCTCATGGGATATAGTATCCTAGGTTGAAAATTCTTTTCTTTCAGCACTTTGAATATATCATGTCATCCCCTTCTGGCCTGTAGTATCTCAGTTGAGAAATCTGCTGACAAACTTACAGGGACTCCTTTGTATGCGATTCACTTTTCTCTAGCTGTTTTTAAGACTTTTTATCACATATTTTGACATTTTGATGGCAATGTGTCTAGGTATAGGTTTGTCTGGGTTTCTTTTACTTGGAACTCTTTGAGCTTCCCAAGTCTGGAGGCTTGCTTCATTACTCAGGTTGTGAAAGTTTCGAGTCATTATTTCTTCAAACACAGTTTTTGCTCCCTTTTCTCTCTCTTCTCCTTCGGTGACCCTATGATAACAATGTAGTTCCTTTTCATGTTATCTCTAGAATATAAATGCTTTTTTCATTTCTTTTCATTCATTTTTCTCTTTGCTGGTTTGCTTGAGCACATTCCTCATCCCTATTTTCTAGCTCACTGATTATACTGGAAGCTTCATCCATCCTACTCTTAGGTACCTCTATAGAGTTCTTTAGTTCAGCTATCATGTTTCTCATTTCTTTGACAGGTTGATCATTTATTCTCTAGTTGCTCTGTGGGGAGATCTGATACTCTCCTACCAGGCTGCCATCTTGACTTCTCTGAACCAGTTCCTAAGACTTGATAAACGTCCTTGTTGATCCAAAGTTTACATTAGTTTTTCACATGGTTTCTCGATCTCAGTACTTCAGCATTTAGGGAAGATGATTCCTGAGTGATCCTGCACACGGTAGGGTCCTTGCCCTTTACTCATGAAATTCTACTAGTGGCTCCTCAGTGGTGACAAGCAAATATATCTCTAGATACTGCCAAATGTCTCCACAAATCACCTCAAGTTAAGAACGAATGGTTTAGAGCAATGTTCCTCAGCATCACTGGGCTTTTCTAAGATTACAGGTCAAAGGACTGATTCAAAGAACAAAAGGATCACATCATTAACCAGGCATCCCTGCCAAGGAAGACAATTGTCCCCCTTTTCCTGGGCTGTGCACTGAGCCGTCTGCCTACCTGTTACCCTAACCCTTTGCCTATGTAGACATGGCACAAATAGTGTGAGACTATGATGGATTAGGGGGAATAGGTGATATAATAGGAAATGGTTTTACTGCTTTTCGGTCTTCCAAAGCAAGGAGCCACTATATCTTGATGAAAGTTGAGAAATACTACTTTCAGTTCAGCTTTATTATTTATTTTAAGCTTAGAGCTACATTAGTAATAATAATAAAAAGGGAAAAAATTAGGACCTTTCAAGTGAAAAGAAATGAATCAAATAACAGGCAAACCAGACAAGATAACACCCAGAACTGAGATTCCATATTCCATTCTCAATAAGAAACTACAAGTAAGAGGAATCAGGAATCCTGAACCTGTTCTCCCAGTTGGGGAATTTGGTCCCTCTACAGATCTGTGGTGTGGTCCAGATTCGGGGGAAGAGAACAAAGGCCAGTGCTTGCTTTGTTTTATTTTGTTTTGTCTTGCTTTGTTTTGTGGTCTTCCCTAGATCTTGAACCTGAGTCCTCAGGCCTTACATGGTCTGTACCTGAGCCACCTCAGTCCAGCTCTTGTAAAATTTGCCTTGCCCTGCTTCCCAGCAAGCTCCAAAATAAGCAGTGTAGCTTCCTATAGATGCACTCAATCCCCACAACATGGCAAAATTTCCTGGGGTGAGCATGGCTGATACCACAGAAGGCATACATACCTGTTGTAGGAGAGAAATGCCAACAGAAACAGCAGGCACGCTAACACGTCTGCTCTGCCCACAATCCCAGCCACCTAGGGAATTTGAGAAAATAAAAAGTAATACAACCTCTGAAAGTTACTTTTGGAAATGCATTTTCTAGATCAATGAAAAGCACAATGAAATAGGAAATACTTCTTTCACATTCTGATATGTGATCAAGCACATACGGTTACCACATTCACTGAAGTTTAGAAGGTGAAAAAGTGCCCAAAGGGGGCAATGTTTTCACACTTTACTTTGAACCTCTCCTCTACACAGGTTCAATTCACAGCATAACAGTGCATTAATTTATTAATTTACTCAATAATATTTTTGATAAACTGAAGTATTTCCTAAACAACGCACTAAAATAACCTCAAAATGGATTAAATCCTTGACAAAGAAACTATAAAACGTAGAGAAGATGTTTTCCTTAAAGATGTCTTTGGGGACTCAACTCCAATGGCAGAGAAAAATAAAAGAAAGAAAAAGTTTGGATTATATTGAACTAAAAAGGTTTTAACTACGAAAGAAACTATTAACACAATGAAAACACACCCAAATGGATGGGAAAAGATATTTGCACACCATACATCCTAGAAGAGGGGTCAATATTCAAGATTTTTAAAGAACTCATACAACTCAATAACAAGGAAATGTATAACCCAATAAGAAAATGGGCAGAGAATATCAACAGACACCTTATCCAAAGAAGACATATAAATGGCCGACATGTAAAAAATGTTCATTGCCTATTATTAGAAAAATTCAAATAAAAACCATAAGGAGATGTCATATATGAAAATGATACAAAAAAAAAAAAAAAAGAGATGGAGAGAAAAGAAACAGAGTAAGGGGACAGGGGGCAGGGGCAAGGGTTAGGTTTGAGTGGTAGAGGGGGGTTTATCATTTTATTTTTTTCCTTCTTTCTTTAGTTCCCATTTTCATTCATTAAAATAAAGGAAATAATGCTTTCTGAGCAATGACTGAACATCCAATGCTGAGCTAGTCTTTGGGTCCCAATGTGCTATAAATAAAGAGGATACTTACAGATACTGGGGTAAAGAGTTGAAAAACCAGTAATTCTGACAAGAAGGGAGAGGAGTGTAAACTTATAACTGGAATATGTGAGTTTATGTGCCTGTGTTTCTTAGCTCTATCACTCAAAGGGTCTATATATAAGACATCCAAATAGTAAAAAGTCATCCTGGTAATAACTATAAGCCATTCCCCTACTGAGTAGAATGTGGGCCCCTTGGAGAGGTAACTATCAGGGATGAGGATGAAGAGATACAAGAGAGCATTAAAAAAAAAAAGACAAGTCATGTCAAAGGACACTGAAATTGGTGACCAGTAGTTCTATTTAGCAAATATTAGACGATCTGAACATCAAAATAAGCAAGAACAGTGATAATAATAATCCATGAATGCATGTTGATAGAAATATGTAGATGAATGGATGGAAGGATGGATGGATGGATGGATGGATACATACATACAGCAAGCAAGTGAATGGGAAGGAACAGAGAGTTCTCTTTTACATCAAAAAGATACCTAATGAATGTGGAAGGAGTGGTGGTTGGAAGAAGAGTCATTTTGTTTCTAGAAAAGTAACAATAAGATTTAGCAAGGCATGTCACAAAATTATCTATGGATGTTAAATCCTAGGTTTGATGAGGCATAGAGTATTCGTATGGATCACTTATTAACTGGAAAAATTAAAGAGTAATTGTACTATGTAGAAAATACTTTACTTGGCATTACCCTTGAGTGGGGAACCAAACAACTTCACCACCAAAGGGATGATGGGTGTAGCCACTGCATGTGGTCCCTGAGAACACAGGATCACTACAGTAGTTTTCCATCCAGGAAAGCATAACCATGGGAAAACCTCAGACATACCCAGGGAGAGAAGCATTCTATGAAAACATATATGTACTATATATATATACATATATATATATATACATATATATACACACACACATAAATATATGTATACATTTATGTTAATAAATTATAAAACATAAGTTATATATTTCTATAACATTAATGTAATATTTGAATAACTCATTTAAATTATACTGTAAATTATAGATTATATAATTATATATGTAATTATATATTATTATATAATTAATGTTATAGTTATAATTTGCATATAATTTATTATATTACAAGCATATATACCCATATAAATATACCAGTCACATATATTAACTTATACTTTATATATTACATATTTTACATATTTATATACTACATGTTTTATATGATATAGAATATATTTTATTTACATATTATAAAATTTTAATAAACATATAATTATGTTATAGACTTAACACATATCACACATATATAATCATGTAACAGAATAAAAACAATAATACAGTATATTAATTGCATTTCAAATTATATATATTCTAATACATGCTTAAATTTAATAACATTTTAATATTAAAATGTTAAGCTATTTTAATATTCAAAATTACTTGAGTCTATAAATTGTATTGTAGAAGGATAATGAAGACTAGTAACTGCTTCAAACCTAAAAAGACTGAAAGAAACTAAAGAGAAATGATGAATGATGACCTTGGTTTTAATAAACATCTAACTATATTAGGTATAAAGTCATGAATTAGGTAACCTATTCACAAGTGCTTCAGAAAACAAATAATATTTTCATATACTGAGAGAGAAAGAGAGGAAGAATGATAAAAAAAAAGAGGAAACATTAAAAATCAGTGAATCTGGACAGAGTGCATGGTCACTATATTTTTTAAATTTGAAATTATTTTAATGTGTTATTTAAGGGATTAAAACTGACATGTAATGAACAGACAGCTATTTATAAATCTTTGTATTATTTCAGCACTTAAAATGTGTATCCATTTCTCCTACTTTTGAAATCTAAGGTAAAATGAAATAAAGCGGTAATGGGGAAAAAATTAGATATAGTTCAAAGAACGCTTCCGAGGAAAGGTCACATATAAGCTGGATCTTAACGCTGAGGAGGTGTTCACAGGGGAAATGAACAGAGTTGATATTCCGGGCACAGAAAATAGCACCCTGCAAATTACAGGACTTGAGTCCAGGTATGCTGGAGACTCAATCAACAGTTACTAGCGGAAAATCATTTTCCGGGCACGTCACTGATACATGTCCTCCTAGAAGAAGCAGGCTCTGCAGTCAGAAGAGAGGGTGTGGCAGTCTTAGACACAATTCTGTTATCTTTAATGGCTGATATTTGGTTCCCTTCAAATGAGTGTAACACCCCTACTTCACTTACTGTTGCAATGAATGAGATGTTATCTCTCTGCCCTGCAGAGAGTGGAGGGAAGAAGCATGGAGATGGGTTTCATTGTGTGGCTTAAGGAAATCATCTTTTTACTTCAAGGCAAGAGATTTTAATAAATATGTGTTAGATAATCTAATAAAGCTATGAGTTTAAAGTTGAAATAAAACAGAATTCAATTATATGCCATCCGATGGATTGCTAGCATGCCACTTTACTGAGAAAGCATCTAATCTAATCTGCACTAAGAAACCAGGATGTGGCACAGACCCTCACTGGCAGCACGGAGTTGCAAACTATGACCCAAGGCCGCTGCTGACACTACATGCTGCTCATCGATCTGTTAATCTATAAGGAACTTGACTGTCATGTCAGAAAGACTGCATGGCTCAGGCAGGTGGCCATGACCTCGAGGTGTCACTGCAGCGTCAGCCCATGGCAGACTGCAGTCTACAAACACAACTGCACCAGTGAGGACAGATCTGCCAGTGCACCCCGCCTCCAACGTGCACACTACTGCTTCTCAGCGCTGGACCCACCATATCTGCAGGGCATCCTCTGGAGAGTTAAACACAGCCCCGCTGGGCAGCAGGAATGTCTTGGGATAAGGCCAGACACTCAGGACCAGTGGGACATTCGCCACAGCACCACTGTGGAGGTTGACAATGGGCAAAGCCATCACGAGGCCAGGCCTACTCCTTGTGTGGGAGCCCTAAAAGCTGCATGATACGTGGCTCCACACATACAGCGTGCCCAAGACAGATGGCAGTGTCCCTGGAGCAGAGCTCAGGGACAGGTCCACAACCCTCTGTATCCCTGCTGAACTGGGGTCTCTAGACGCCAGAGCGTCAGATGTCTTAGAAACAAGGTGCTTGTCATCAAGGACTATTTGTCATCATCTGGTCCCAGTAACATAGTAAAACAGTAACTGTTTTATTCCAGGTACCTCATGTTTGCCAGGTACAGGGCCAGAGGTGGGGTGCAGGCATCCTTTTAAAGGATCACCTCTCGGGGGAGTCAAAAGGCATTCATGGGATACAAGGCAACTGCAGGCATGAGTGGAAGGCTCGTGTGACTGTGGGATCTGGGCAGAGTTCAGGTAGAGGCTGGCCTTCCACCCTGACATGAAGAGATGAAGGCTGCAGGGTGCTCAGGACAGGGACCGTGAACCCAGGTGTGAGCCCAGGCCAGAGCGGGACTGCAAGACCAGGGGAGGAGCAGGGATTGCGGAAGGAAAGGCATGGTGCATAGTCAGTGATTAAAGAGCTCATTAATATTGCTGACTCCCCAGGGTCAAACCAGTTCAGCTTCTCTCTCCACCAACCATGTGGGGATCTCCTGGCCTAGATCAGACAATCGGAACTAGGAGAAGAAAGAAGCCCATACCCAGCTGCTCCCCAATGCTGCTTCCCAAGACAAGATTATTTCTACACTTTGGCTTATGGTACTTTCAAGGTTTTCTGTGGCCATTCACCTGCAGTTTGACTTACACAAAAGAATACGCAGCTGCCTCTGTATCTGGCTGTATAAAACCACTGTATTAACTGGGGTACATATGTGGACTGGACGGCCACCAGTGTCTGTGTGTAGTGGATTCCTGCCAGGACAGCCACAACCAGTGTGTCTCTGTAGAAACCGTGTGTCTCTGTCTGCTGGGCCTCTAGGTGCTGTCTTCAGTTTGGGAGCTCAGCAAAGACCCTGGAGATTTGCGTGTCTCATGTGACAGGGTCACAGTAAAGAGAGTGATGAGTCAGCAGATGGGGGCAGGGTGATGGAAACAAAGAAAGGATGCTAAATTGGAGTCCTGGGTTTGAATCTCTGACAATGCGGGCTCGATGTGGGGTGCCAAGAAGCATGAAGGGGTTGATCAAAAATACATGCACGCATTTCTGCCTCAAATTGCAGGCTCCCAGGGCAGAGCTGTAACCAGGGAACTGTATCCTTTAACAAGTGTGCAAATGAGGAAAAACAGTAGTGAATTGGGTAGAATTCGGTCCAACAGGCAGCTCTCCTAGGAAGCTTAAAGAGATCACAGTAGAAATGCTGATGAAGGACCTAATCTCTTCCCAAACTCATTTCTTAGACTACCAGTCACTGGATTTATATAGAGTGGACTCTGTGTGAAACCATTCATTGTTTTACCTGCAAGAATGAGTTCCATTAGAATTAGATAGAGACAAGAGCACACATTTCACGGCTGCTGCTGAAAGCCAGCCTGAGTGATAAAACAGTGAGGAGTCTCTCCTATGAGTTCCTGTCCCAGGGTCAGGAAGACTGACATTGACCTTTAATTTCCTGTGTCAGCGTTTCCTGCTTTTGCTTTTGACATGATGTCACAACTGCATTCCTTCAAGTCAGTAATGACCCTATGATGACGGTTTTCATTTTCAGAGGAAAACTTTCAATTTTCCCAATTTCTCCACTGATTTTTCTCAGGATTCAGAAAAACACATTTTCCAAAAACTAAATTGTCAGGAAAACCTTTGAGGAATCACAAGGCCTTAACTAAGGAGGGGTCTGGAAAGATCTACTTCCCACTGCTACACCTCCATACTGAGTGACTTTTATAAAGTTTCTCAAAGAGTCTATTATTGCTTTAAAAGTCAAGTAAATAAATGAATTTTTACTTAAACTGGCAATAGCTGTTTGTCCCCACGAGGATTCCTGTTTTACAAATTACTGCTTTACCTTATATGTTTATGTTCTTTGACTTTTTAGGGACTCAAGTACAAACTGTGGGCTCTCCCTGACAGTCTAGCAGTTAGATCCACTGCCTCCAGACAAGCCACGGACATCCCAAGGACTGGGTACATGTCCTGGGGCTGGAGGAATCACCGAGATGAATAATTAGATAACATGCTTCTTCCTGCCTGTCTCAAAAAAAAAAAAAAAAAAGAATGAACTCTGGGTATCCATATAGCCCCTGGCACATAGCAGAGGGCCCTCATTTACTGTTTGTCAATTACATAATAAATAAAGCAAATCCTGAATCAAACCAATGTCTAAACTACTTCCGCTCCCCCACCCCAAATTTAAATATTACACCCTTCCTGGGACAACTCACAGCCCCACCTCTGTTCTCATTACACAAAGAGGGGATGTACCCACCACTGTCACCACACTAAGATCTGCTTTTTCTTTTTTAAAAATGTATCACTGTCATGTACAAAAGACATCTTTTCTCTATTTCTGCTCCCTTAACAGACATCTGTAATTAAATGGCAGCCTCTTGATTTTTCTTGGTTGTGTACACGGCTCTGTAGTTCAATTTCTTTGCCTTCTGCTCGCATGTCTCTCATTTCCCAAATACGTTTCCCTTAACATTTCTCCCTAAGTAAACATCCAGCTCAGTCTCCTTCGCCCCTATAATCGTGTTACCATGGATTTTTTTTTTCCAATTAGTACAAAGGCTTGCCGAAACCCTTCTTAAAGGTCATTTGCTAAGAGGATTTTTTTTTCTCAGAATTCAACCTAACTCAGTCAAGATCACACTGACCAAAGGGACTGTTATTTGTACTCCCTCTCAGAAAGCACAGAATTAAGATTGTTACTACCCTCTCATTTGTTCTTTCCTCAAAAAAGTATTCCCCAAGATGCTCTAAGCACAGATTTTCAACTGTACTAAAATTTTTCATCATAATTATAACTACTTGAAACAAAATCAAACTTCTCATGCATTGTAAATACTGGTATTTTTAAAACAAGACCTTGAAGCTACTGTTTTCAATGTACCCAATGGAATCTGACACATACTCTCGCAATTGGAAGTTCATCACTTTTCATTTACACAGGCATAAAGAGCTCTTCTCTAAGCGGTAGACATTTTACACCCTTTCCTCTTGAACTCACAGTTCCATTTCATTTTCCCCTAGTATTTTTTTCCCTGTGGATTACACAGTTATGTTTAAAACTATTTTATCATTTTCTACATGTACTAAAAATACATCCTTTGTTAAATTTATTTTTGAACTTTCCTGTAACCATAAGCTTCTAAAATATTAAAATTTTTATTTCCTACTATTATCCAGTTAGAATTCATATGCATTTGTTCAATACATCCTAAGTCAATAGAACAAAATGAGAAACAATTATTAAATGTAAAAATACATCTCTTTTAATAACATAGTATGAAGGTTTCTTTACAGTAAGTTCTGTTATCGATGGCTGATTATTAATAATTGTTGGTGGGAGAAAGCATGCACCATCAATTCTATTCCTACTTTTCATCTTTATAGTTTCCATGAGAACGGAAGTAGCCATGCTATAGAAGTAATTAATTCTCTGAACACCGAAGTTATTCTCAAAATCACAGTGATGGATGCGCTTACATAATGTTTAATACCTACCAGCTAACAACTCAATCATCTCCTCCTTTAATCCGGTTGAAAACAAATCATGCAATCACACCCATCATGTCACAAGTCATTAGCTCTCAGGTTCTCAGAAGTACAGCAAAGAAGCCTTAGGAAGACTTTCCAAAGGACCATCACTTATCCCTCATAGTCTTCCATTTAGAAGCACCTGGTTTGATCTAAAATATTCAAAATTCCTTTAACAATGAAATATTTTTACAAAGTGATTCATTTCTTTATAATTCACTGTAAATATACATTTTTTTCAAATCTTGGGTTTACAGATGTAGAACTTTCTTTATAGGTTATGTTCATCAGAGAGCCTAACTAGCAAAACCAGTCCTCACTGACACACCAACTGGACAAATCAGACTTCGTGTGTCACTTCAAATGGACACATTCTGGTGCACTCACACGACAATGATCTCACTTCTAAATGGAGAAGATCAACACAGGCTGTCATACCCATTTCTTAGGCCCTGCTGCATTCTTTACAGAAATATGTGTAAGACAAAGAGCGGAAGCCCTGCTTTAGGTTTATGCTGCCTTACCTAAAGGAGGCTTAGTGGATAGCAAATATCAAACTGTTTCTCTGCAAGGTGCTTCAGAGGTTCAACAGGTGGGGCAGAGTGCATTTCTGATTACATGAGACAGGACTTTTTTTTTTAATGAGAGGAAGGTTAACTGAAGTGGGGAGCAAGAAGGAAAACCAACTTGAGTCTTTAGCCCAGATATCTCCAGGCCTATCAATTTTAGAAATGTGTCCAGAGGCAAGCAAAGATTTGAGAACCAAATCTGCTAAAACTGGGGTGCCATGTACATCCTCGGACACCTTTACCACCCCAGCAATAAACATAAAATAAGCCAAGGGCAGTCACTGAGATCAGAAACAAGGTAGCCAGATAATGCCATTGCTGCGCAAGGTTAGGTCAGGACTTCACTTGGCAAGGACCACGAATCTCAAGAATGTCAGCCTCACTTTTCATGGTCCTCCCCCAGTACTCACAGCTCAGCATCATAAGGAGCATAAGGCAGAGTGAGGAGAGGCAAATACCAGGGAAAGAGGAGGGACAATGACTCAGCATGAGAAGTATCTGAAAGTACCCCTGAATGTTTAAAACATGAATTAGGACTTCCATTTTCAGCAAATAAAGAATTGTGGTCATTGATTACTACCTGTAATCTTAACAGTGGTTATTTAGAAAAGCAGTTAACTCCTGGAGATCCAATAAGCGTAAACATTCAAGAGAAAAGCCATCAAACAATGATTTATAGAGGAAACATAAATATTCCCTAGAGCTTTGAATGCACTTGGTTTTGAACAGGTGGCGGGGGGATGAGCTGAGTGTTTTGGGTTTTTTTTGCTGTTTTCTGTTTTGCTCCTCCAGTTCATCATTGCCTCCAGGCGCAGCGATACTCACCGCCTCGGTATGAATGGGGTGCACTGCAAAGAGCAAAGCTGTCAGGAAGGCGAGCCCATGGCTGTGGAAGACAGCTTTGTCACAGGTGTACATCAGCACAAGTGTCACCAGGCAGTGTAAGAACACATTGACTGCATGAAAGTAGAACGGGTTCATGCCCGTCAAATAGACGTTTAGCCTGAAAACAGAAACACACACTGAATTAGCCACACACAGAACCTATGCACCTAGAAAGCAAACAGAATCCATCATCTTCAGAAATTGATTCAATTAATTCTGCTTACATGATCCCCCCAACACCAGAGCAGTCTATGGACTTGACCATCACATTTTCCTCCCTCTGATCTGCCTCCCTGCAGAAGCCCCTGCAAATGTACCGAGTCCACACTGGGGCTCAAGCGTGGGCAGCGCCCTGCTCCCCGTTCCTGTGATTCCAGCTCACACCTCAACACTGGAGCTTCCCTGAGATTCTTCCTAAGCAGCTGGGTGTTCGGGGGAGCTGGGTTCACAGGTGGGAAAAACCAGGAGCGAGCACACATGTGCTCACCCACAGTGCCACCAGGAGCCCATTTTCCATGTTCTACACAGGAGTCACAGGTTAATTATCACGCCATAGAGGACTTCTCGGGGTACCTCCATGCTCTCACCAGCTGCAGTTAAAATTAAGAAGAGGAACAAAAGCACAGCTTCTCAGAATGTGTCAAATGTTTTTTCTAACAACCTCCCATTGAGCTAGAATCTGAATTCTGAGGTCATGATAAGAAACTAAATAGAGAGCCATAAACAGAAGGGTAATTTATTGTTTAGCATCATAAAAAAAACACTTTCCTGGGAGAGAAATGCAGAAGAGAGAGACTTCTGAAGGTGGCCTTAAATTTAATAACAGGACATAATATCCCCAACTGAGTCTATGGAGAGAGAGAAAATCCAGTTTATAGGGAGGGTTTTCTAAGGGAGCACAGACATCCGAACCAGTCTTGCCTGAGCGGTCCATGCTCCAGCCCATGTTCCCAGAACAGTCGTGCCCTGTCTTTCTTCTCAGACTCTTGCTCTGCTTCTGTTATACAAACACTTCCTCTTTGCCAAAACAATTAAGAACATAAAAGTCTACAGCAGTAATGACATAAGTATGTTCTAACTACTTGATTCATATACTGATTTAACCTACAAAGTTTAAACATCTCAAGTCTTATTTGGACACATGAATCTAGAGGCCATAGGTCCTGATTAGCTCCATCTTCTTTCTCACTGAAGTAAGCAAGGTCTGGACTAGCTTCAAGGCAATGAAATACTATGTGGGACCCAACCTCTGGCTCTGTTACAAGATTCAGGCCAACGGTGTGTTGCAACCTTGAGTCTGCACACACCTCACATGCCTTAGGACACCTGGTGTGAATGAAACCATCCGGAGGGAAGAGGGACGGGGAGTGACCAGGAACTACAGAGTCCAACTAAAGAGAGAATGTCACATGACACCGAACATGAGAACACTGCTAACATCAGAAAGGTCAGGATGATGGGCCTGGGTGGCAAGAGTGACCAAGTCCCTGTCCTTGGAGAACTGGGGGTAACTCCCAAAGAGCCCATCCTTCCCCCACAAATGATGTTATACTTTCTCCCCCTTCATCACGAGGAGTTTCCAGACCAACTAAGCTAGTCCTGAGAAACAGGAGTGTTTCGTGGGCTTTCACATTGAAGTTCTCTGTGTTGGCAGTATGTAGCAAAGACTTCAAAAAGCACCTTCTCTTTAACCAAAAATACCACTTCTAGAAATTTCTCAGAATAACCAGAAAAGTAGCCCAAGATATAGATACTGTGATGTAATAAGAAATAAATATTTCCATCTTTGTCCCTGATTCCTGATCAGAGTTCCTATTATCTTTCTAATTTCCTAAGAGGTAAGAGTGCTAGGAGGATTTTTTATTGTTTTATCATTTCCTTTGTTTACATTGCTAAATGAAGTTGAGGATATTGAAATCATTGTACCTTGGTCTGTCTATTTCACACCACACGCCACACCCACCAGAGTCCGGTATCCTTTATCACGGCCTTGTTAACTACTTCCTTCCTTCAGCTTCCTCCCCAAAAGCCACAGTCTTCTGTGAATTTTGCTGTTTTGTCAGCAGTTCATCTGTTTTCTTCTTCTTTTTTTCTTGAAGGAATATTGCACTATAATATTAGCTAGGCTTAAGCTATACATGATGGTAAATTTATATCTGTATATAATTCAGTATATTCCTTCACTATACAATTGTCTGGTTTAATTATATTTCATAATGAGTGAAAACATCCTGTACTTCTTTTTCTTTCTGACTTACTTTGCTTAGCATAATCCCTTCCAGGTCCATCCAGGTTATTGCATCTTTTTAAATAATTGCATAAAATTCCATTGAGTATCTACACCACAGCTTCTGACCCCATGGAGATGATCTTCAGGTCACCAGCCCCCAGCCAGGAGCCAACCTCAGTCTCCTCACTGGAACAAAAGATGCTCCTGTCACCCAGGAAATTCCAAGGAACTTAGCAGTGGAAGGTCAGAGACCAAATAAGAACTGGGAAACTTTAGCCCTGCCCCATCCTCCAGGGAGGGGAGAGGAGCTGGAGACTGAGTTGATAACTGATGTTGCCTACATGATGAAGCCTCCACCAAAATTCCACAACTACAGGGTCTGGAGGGTTGCCCGGCTGGTGAGCAGAGCCACATGCAGGAGGTGACACATCCCAATCAATGCCACAAGGCCCTCCAGACCTGGCTTCTCTTCATCTGACTGTTCATCAGTGTCCTCCATCATTGCCTCCATTATGTAACAAACACAGTGGTACCCTGAGTTCCGTGAGACAGTATAGTGAATAATCAAACCTGAGGATGGGTGTGGAACCCCCATTTGTGGCCGTGTTGGACAGAAATATAGTAACCTCGGGGCCTGAGCTGGGATTGAAGTGGGGGCCATTTTGTGGGACAGTCATTAATCTGGGGAGCTGAGGTTAACTTCAGGTAAACAGCGTCAGAACTGAACTGAATGGGTCCATTTATCGGAATAATGCACACATTTGGGGTCAGAAGTATGATGAGAATGAATAGAGGAAGAAATAGGAGTTTTCAACATGCAAGGACACATCTTGCTGTGTTCACTATAAACTTGGCAATAAAGAGGCACGACATCTGATAAACCAAATCCCTGATGTACTTGACTATTACCACAGATACACTTTCGATCATAACATTGGATTACAAATATTCATTTTTTAAAAAGATAAAAGGTGTCACTTTCCCAAAGTACTTGTTATTCAACCATTTGAGAAGTAAAAAAAAAAAAAAAATTACAGATGGTGTTATTACTCTATCACCACACTTTTATAATAAACTTCACATATGTTCCCCTTCCCTTCCAAAAATGATCCAAAAGCAAAGGCGTGAGTCACTTTTGTGGTCTATTATGTATCAATTCTGATCATGTGTGTTATCCACATAGAGAATTAATTCTGGAAAATGGTTAGGATGAGAGTACATGGTGTTTTAAGGGAATTCAATGAGATTCATAAAGATAAAAATAAACTGCTAAATAGGGAAGCACCACTGTAAAAAAGGAAATGCTGTGAAAATCCCTCACATGATACCTGCATCTCAGCTTTGGGAAATAACGAAATCCATAGTCAAGAGAATCCCCAAATGCCTAAAAAGATGGCTAGGGAACTCTCCAAACTATAGACAGGTGACTGGAGACAAAAATGATAAAATGTTAGCACCTATCCTATTTGTGAGCATTGGGAAATGAATCTCTGATTCTGGGAGTAAATATGGGCTCACAAAATGGGGGTTAACTGATAAACCTCATCTTTTAACAGGAGACAGGATGTGATGGATGGCCCCATCTTCAACTTAACACAGTTACTGTGCAAAACCTCTCAGAATCGCCTTGCATACAGGATGGAGTAAGATGGGTTTGCAGCACACAGAAATAGTGGTGAATCATAAATCATTCTCTCCTTAGGTTGAGAACCTACAGTGTGTGACACAGGGCTCTGATATTATCTCTGCTCTAATAATTGTATCAAAGCGCTAAATTAAACTATAGAGACTATGCTTATCAGGCTTGCAAAAGGTCTCTTTCTGGGAAGAAGTATAGTAATGGGAGAGTGATTGGGATTCACAGAGTTTAAATGCCTCAAATGATTAGTTAATTCTAACAGGATTAGAAAGAATATAGATAAACAATGGGATAGAAACTAGAACAAAATACTCAATTCAGATTATGCTCACATGGTACTGTGCAAGGACTGTTAACTTACTCAAAGAGCTGCATCCCAGCTATCAAAGAAAACATGCCACCAACAGGCAGACCCGAAGAAGTCAAACTATTTTTCTTTTCGATCCACTCTAACATGTATTCGCTGAGCACCTACTACATGGCAGGCGTGCTATGGGGCCAAGAGAGACCAAGAAAAGATCTGGTACCTGATTCAGAAGAGTCAATAGCTGCACAGGAGGAGAAAGAGAGGTACCTATAGAGTTGTTAATAGCGAGGGAAAGACTTCTAGAGGTGGGAGAGCCTGTCAGGTGAGAAATGGAAACTGAACGAGGGATGCGCGCTACCTGCAGGTGGGGGACGGGGCTGGAAGAGCCAGTGCCAGGCAGCAGACCCTCAAAATGATGTCTCGGGAAGGTAGGTTTGAGGAAACTTAACATGTTCAGCCTGGAGAAATCTTTGCTGTGACAGAAATACACCAAGTTGGGCAGGGGAAAGAAACTTTGTCCTATTTATGCCTATAGTCCCAGTGTCTTGCATAACGATGCAATAGCTTCAACCATAATAGTTCATGGTTGTCACACAATAAATATTTGGAAGACTGGATAGATGTATAAATGAATAAATGAAGGAGTGACTGAATGAATGAAATAAATGCTGAAATAATGCACTTACTCTAAATAGCTGGCAGAGGGGAAACTCAGAATCAAAAACAATGTTGCAAACAGATAGCCCAAGAACCACATTTAATCTGCAAATTGTTTTGTTTCACCTGTATATGTTTTCGATACTTATTTCTTAAAGGAACAGTGCAGACAAAATAAAGGTGAGCAGAGGCAGGCGGGTAAGAAGGGAGAGAATGAGGAACTTTTATTTTACTTTTTCACTTTGGTTGGCCCCTTCGGCCCCACCCTGGGACATGAACATGAAACCCAGGGATGCATGCGGACTGTGCTGGCCAGAGGTGGCAGACCTAACTGCTACTCCACTGGGGCACACCCTCTGGAACATTTTTAAAACAGGTGATTCCATTAAAAAAATGTCCAGCTTTTCTTAACACATTAGAGGACCCAGCAGCCATCTGTTCCTAAAAATAGCTGTGAGCCCAGGTAGATGGACCAGTACTCACAATATGCCTCAGTGCCTGCCCACTAGGATTATGACTTCATCTCAAAGAAAGAAGTGATATTTAAAATGAGAACCTGTGCTTGAGCACCCAAAGTGCCCACAAAGGATCTGAGCTCAGTCTCCCTGAAATGCCAACGATAAAGAACAGCCTGTCAGGTGCAATGTCACCCAATGCACCTCCATTCAGAGATGCTAACCAGCACCATGAGTGTTTTCATACATCATAAGAAATTAATTTCTTCTTACCACTGCCTGCATCTCACTTAGCACAGACGATTCTATGCTAACGTTCACCGAATGAACAAACTTACATCCAGTTAGGTTGGAAAATAGTCTTTCCCTTTCAATTTTTAAGAATTTTTAATGTATTCGATTTTTGCCTGCATTTCTCATTAAAACAGTGCCAAGCAGAAGGAATCAGTGGTTTTTTGTTTTTTTTCTGAAACAATCTTAAGAGTTATATCTGACTGGTAAAAGGCCTTCCAGACTTTAGCAAATAAATATGAGCACAGATAGCCCTTCTCCATTTGAAAATCTCTGCCTTCTTGTAAAACTGTCCAGAAGGCAGAGTCATGAGGAACTGGGTCTGGGAAGGTCACCAGTCAACCGTGTGGCAGAGTCCAGGAGGGGCCTGCCCCTCTGTCACTGCACCTCACAGCCTGGAGTTCCAGGTGAAGCCCATCGCTCCCTCTTCACTTTCTTCATTGAAAAAGGAGCTCTGGTTTAGAAAAACAAAACCAACAGGCTGCGTCCCTGGAAGAGACTTCTACCAGATGACACACTAGAGACTGCCCTCAACTCTAGTTTGGGCCCTGAGCCTGGGAGTTTCCAGGCATATTGATCAAGGAGCATATAAAAAGGATGCCTGTCTACTTCATTCCTAGAACCAAGTAGCCACTGCCATGATCCCTACAGGTTCCGTGGCCCCAGCATATGTCTCCTGGCATGGAAAGGCCCTCCCTTTGTCCTCAGCTAAGTTCTGCATGGGGCTTTGGGAACTCCAGGACCCACCAGTCACTGAAATCCAAGATTACCTCAAAGGTGAGTAGCATCTACACATCACACTTGGCACCACTTAAGAGCTTCTCTGAGTTGCAATGCCAGGGAATGTTCCAGGGGGTGGAAGGGACGTGGGTGCAGGCAGCAAGAGAATCACATCCCAACCTACCTGTCTCCATGGGTTTGGGGTTCCTTTCTCTGCATCATGATGGGGAGTTTGGTGTCCTGACCTCATTAAACACAGGCTCCCACTGAGTCAAGGAGATTGCAGGATTCTGAGAAACCTGGGGTACAAGCTACAACTGTTCCTTCCCTGAGCCCATACCAAAATATTCTACATCTATAGATTTGAAATAGGGCCCAGCAAGGCAAGAGAGGTGATGTTCAGAAAGAGACAAGGGCCCCAAATCAGAAGGGCAGGCTACATGTGGTCGCCATGCTTAGCAGATTTCCCCACAGTGACACAACATCCATTTTTTCCAGAAGAAGGAAAAAGAAAAAAGGAATACACACCTTTATCATGTTTCTGGGGTCTCAGATGAAGGGTTCCCCAAAACCTGCTTGGTGCATCTCCACAGCCCAGAACTAAACTCCTGCCATCATCTCAGCTCTCAAATGCTTCTAAATGGTTCCACAGTCATCTTAGATCATTCAACCAATACATAAAAGTGTGTGATTCTTGTCATTTTTCTCCAAGATGAATCCCTCTGGCCCTTAATCATTTTAGTTGTTCCCTTCCAGCACCAGGAATGAGCCAGCAAATCATCATCACTTAATATAACACAAGAGCCAACCTATGCGATTCGCAGGCACCATATAAAAATGATGCAGCAGGAAAGTGGGGGTTCTGAAGTCTGGGTGTCAGCTCAGAGCCCCAGTTTTATTTTTAAATGAAGTAATTATCAATTGGTTTTATTTTTCTTTTATATGGTAATTCCATCAGTGGACAATATTTTGCAAATAAAATATATCATCAACTCAAGTTTAAACTTATCACACACCATCAGTTATGTTCTATGGTCCTGAATAAAGAGTATTCAGCATCGCTAGCAGTCTGCTGGTATTGTTAACCTGGTTAGTAGCAGTTATGGCTTTATTTTAAAGAATACAAACCAAGACCAGAAAAAAGAACAAAGCTGTGCCATGAGGTCTGCAAGGGTCCTACACAGGAACCTTCCCATCTTTGGGACACATGACCTGTGGGCACAATGAGGTATGATTCCTAGCCAGGGACAGTCAGCCAAGCTCGCTCTTGAGTTTCAGTTGGGATTCCATTAGGTAGACTGATTGAGTTCAGGCAGGTCATTAACAGTTAAACCAGTCTGCAGTCTTCCTTCCTCGCCTCAGAGGTTGGGAGGTAGGGCTGACCTCACATGGTGCTAAGTCTCCATTCTCTAATCACATCCATCTCATTGATCAGGGGAAAAAAAGATTTGTTATAGGAAGCAAGACACAGCATGGAAGAGAGTTCGTGGAGAAACCCCCTGTAAATCTGGGGTTTGCCTCAGACGGTATGGCTACTGCATATTTTCAGCAAGAATCCAGCAGTTGCTATGTTTCACCATGCCACCCAAGAGCATGAAAACTCACTGATCAAGATCCACATTCTCTATGGAGCTGCAGTCACAGAATCAAGGCTGCCCCAAACCTGCAGGCAGGTACCGCTGGTCTATCTATGTGTCCAGAAAATTCCCTGTTTGCTTCTCCTTTTCTCTCTGACACAGAAAGGAAAAAGTCAACAAATAAGTCAAACAGACTTTTTCCCTCTATGTTATACAGCTGTAGCCCTCCAAAACACTTGGCTGGAAAGGCTGAGCATTCACAAACCTGACTGCTTGATTTATTTTTTCAACAGTAATTTACTGCGCTCCTACTGTGGATGCCAGGCTCTGTCCTAGGTGCTAAAGATCCACCTCACAGGCTTCAGGGGCTTACTTGGTAGCAAGGGGCAATAAAAGCCAGCAATGAATATATGATGCTAACAGCAACTAGGTGGAAATGGTGGAACATGGCTGGAGGCCACCTGAGAGGGGCAACAGAGCAGAGACTGGAGGCTGCACAGAACTGGGGCATCTCAGGGAGCCCACAAGCGCCAAGGTCAGTTGAATAACAGGTTTGGCCTGGTCCAGGAGCAAGAACTCTGGATCACTGCAGAGACAGCAGGAGATGGAGTTTAACAAAGGAGGGATCGGAGGGATCCAATCAACTGGGGCCTCATGGAACAGAAACCATTTCTGATCTTTTGCCCTGACTTTGGCACAAGCAAGCATCACTTACACGACCCTTTAAATGGGATGATAGTATTTCCAAAGTTCAGAAAAATGCTGATTAGCTCTGAAAGAAAAGACATTTGCTGATCAAAGACAGCTCTTGAGGTTGCTTTCCAAGTCTTCATTCAGGGACTCACCTGTGTTCCTCCCATTTCAATCCTTCCTAAATGACCAGCCTGTCATCTAAAGCACATCCTAACAGGCTACCATCACCAGCGACTTCTCTGGAGTTTCTAAAGATAACCCATTTGGCCTAACTTTTTCAGAGGCAACTGTTTAAGTTTTCTCTATAAAATCTTTACTGTCTCCCCTCATGTATTTCCTGGCTATCTCTAATGCTGCACATCCTAACCTCAAACATCGGAGACAATTTTTATGTGTCTCTTCTCAGAGACTTCGAAACAAACTCAAAAGTCTTTTTGCAACAGGTTTCATTGAAAATGAATTCCCATAGGGGTCAAATGGAGAGGAACATGTCGTCGCCTTTCTTAAAGGTTTGGGGCACAGAGGCTAGTGCTGATTTTCACAGTTGGCATGTCATATGTGATTAAAAGATGAAAACTGCTGCAAATAACTCAAGATCCAAATGTTAAAATACTGCAAATCTTTACAGCTGCATATATTAAGATATTCTATTTTTTGAATCTGACATTTCAAACCACCCACTTGTACTCTTACGGTTTCTATTACCATTAGAAACCTCAATAAAATAAAACTTTTTAGCAAACTTGCAGAATACTATGATCTAAGAGCCTAAACAAGGAGAGAATCAAGAGTTCAAGGTCTCAGAGTCTGCCTTAGTTCCCCCACTTTAACAAGAAAAAGACACTGGTTCAAAAGACAGCACCTTTTAAATCAATCAGGGCCATTCTTCAAGGTGAGTCAATTCTGGGTCTACAGTGACACTTGATTCCAGAGTTAAAAACAGGCCATGGCCAGTGAAGGACACAGAATGAAAGTTTTAAAAGGTCACTGACGCATACTAAGCTTTCATATGTTTTGATTCTGCTCTACTATGGTCCCAAAATATCCCCGCATATCCTTGGAAATGATCTTCTGAAAAGAGTGAATTTAAAGTTTGACTAGAAATGGAAAATCCTTTGAGTTCTAACCAGCAGGAGTGACCCAGCAGAAGGGTCTATTAAGGTGCTCTGACGGTCTGTGATTGTGGGAGCGGCTAAGAGTCCACGGAAGGCTGCAGCTTCTGTGTCTGCAGCAGAATCAAGGCCAGCAGGCAGGCGCTGGGGAAGGGAGGGTGGATGGACTTGGAGCAGGGGATGAGCTGGCACCACAGAGATGAACTAGAATTCAGTCCCTTCTCAGAGCCTCTCAGGCCCCATGTTAATGATGAAGGGGGGCACGCACAGGCAGGTCTCTCCCCATAGCACAGTACCATGACCCTCAGCAGCTGAAGGAAGCCCTTTCTGGAGCTCAGCTCAGGACAGCTGCAGACAGCTGCCATGGCAACCCCAGCAGGTGAGCAGGTCCATCTGTGACACCCCCAACGCACAGGAGCTGGGACACCACCTCCACTGTATTTGAATGAGAACACAGCCCCTTCACTTTCACTTTCCAAATCTCAAAGAACCATAAAGGGAAGGAAATCCCAAATTCCAGTGCTCAGCCACCGCATCTTGGCAAGTTGCCTTCATCCTCCATTGTGATCGACCCCTCAAACCCAAATAGACACTCTGATCATCCATTTCCTCATTTCCACTTCAGACCATTTCTAATCTGAGAAAAACTGATTACCATCTTTCTACACAAGCAAAGCCCCTTTACAGTAACCTGCATTAAGCATCTTTATTAATTTACTAATCGCTTATTCTTAAGGGAATTTCTTACTCTCGGTATGTATTAAATTCATTCAATGAATCAAACACACTCCTTTTAATGAAACATAGATTTAAAACAGTGACAATACCAAATGTGGGCAAGGAACAGAGAAAGTGAATTATTCCAACACTGGTGATGGGAAAGGTCTAGCAAAAAGTCTGCCAAAATCTTAAAAAGCTAGACATGCAACCACTGTAAGATCTAGCAACTGAACTCCTTGTCACTTAACCCACAGAAATAAAATCTTATGTTCATATAAAAACCTATAAATGCATGCACCCTGGTAGAGCCATGGTTGAATCCACCACCTCGGGTCAAGAGCAGTCGTCATGCATCCTAAGCACCTGGGTTTGCATCCTGGTGCCAGGGGATCAATAAAGATGAACAACTAAATAAAAAATAAAATCAAAATGCTTCCTCCTCTCTCCTGCCTACTCACCTTCATTCCTACCTACACCTTTCCTTTGAGGGGGGGAAAAAAACCTATAAATGAATGTTCATAGCAGTTTTACTTATAACAGTCAAAAACTATTAGCAACGCAGATGTCATTAAACAGTGAATGACTGACTGTGGTCCATCCATGCAGTGGAACACGACTCAGCAATGAGAACCAGTGATATGCAGCAATCTGCATAGATTCCAGAGAACAATGCCAAGTGCAAAAAGAAGTCAATCTCAACAGTTACATTCTTGAAATCACAGGATTATAGAGACAGGAAACAGATCCAATCGGTTGTTGCTGATTGGATGGGGGTTTAATGATTAGGGGGTTACTATGGATTAGGTGTCAGAGCTAGGATGGGGAGGCAAGAAGGAGCCTGTGAAGGAACGCTTCTGGGTCTTTACTGTGGTAATAGTCTCAGAAATCCAGACATGGAGAAACTACATAGACTCAAATATACACATCACAAAAGAAAAATAAAGAGTTCCTGTAAAACTAATAAAATATGAATAAAAGCTGTCAATGTCAAAATCCTGGATATGCTATTGTACCATAATTATACAAGATGCTACCACTGAGGTAAATGGATGAAGGATATAAGGGATTTCTGTACTATTTTTACAAATGCATGAGAATCTATCATTATTTCAAACTAAAAAGTTTTTTGTAATGGATTTTCAAAGTCAAAAGAAGACACCACAAGTAAACTGCAGGCCAATATTACTGATGATTACACATGCAAAATTCTTCAACAACATATTAGCAAAACAATTCTATACACATGAAAACATCATACACCATGACCAAGTGGGTTTAGCCCTTGGGATGAAGCACTGCTCAATTTACACAAATCAATGAATGTGAATCAATTAAAATGAATTATACAAATCACATAATAGCCTCAACAGATGCAGAAAAAAAATCATTTGACAAACATCCTCTCATGGTAAAAACGAGTTTAAAAGAAATTTATCTAACTAAAGAAATAATAAATATTACTATTAAAAATATTTACCTCAACATAATAAAACACATATATGAAAAGCCCACAGACACCACCAAACTCAATGTTGAAAAACCAAAAGCTTTTCCTCTAAGAGCAAATCTAAGGGCATACTGTGGTGGCTCAGGTGACTGAGACACTATTGTGTGGGCCATTTAAAACCCAAGGGTGCAGGTTTGCAGCCTGGGGCCAGAGCGAAAAGCCACAATGAAGCAAAAAAATAAAAATGCAATGTTTCTTCCTTTCTGTTGTCTGCTCTCATTCCCGCCTGTCTTCCTCTCTTTAAAAAAGAAAAAGAAAAAAAAAAGGCAAAGAAAAGAATAAACCACTTCTATTCAACAAGTGCTGGAAATCCAGTCAGACCAATTAAGCAAGAAAAAGAAACAGAGGACATCTAAATCAGAAAAGAAGTAAAATTATCCATTTAAAGATGATATGATCTCATGTACAGGAAACCCTAAAGACGCCAACAAAATACTGTTAATATTAACATACAAATTCAGAAATGTTGCAGGCTACAAAATCAACATACAAAAATCTTCTGTATTTCTATAAACTTAAAGGTTATCTTAAGAAAATAATCCTACTTGCAACAGTATCATAAAGACTAGAATACTTAGGAATAAACTTAACCGAGAAAGAAAAAAGCCTGTCCATTCCAATGTAAACTATGAACCGAAGTCATGTATGGATTCAGTGTAATCCCTATCAATATCCCAATAGCACTTTTACAGACATAGATAAAAAATGGCATAAGAAGCCCTGAGTATATAAAGTAATCTTCAGAAAGAAAAAAATGTGTCATACTTCTTGACTTGAAAATATATTCTGAAGTTGCAGTAATTAAAACAAGTATGGCACTTGGCATACATACATACATGGTATAAAAAATATATAATGGGAAAAAGACAGTCTTTTTAATAAATGTTAGGAAAACTGGATAACCATATGCAAAATAATGAAATGGTACTTTTATCTTATACCATACACAAAAATCAACTTAAAATGCTGCAAAAGTTAAAATACTGGATGGAAAGCTCATATAGGGAAGGTTTTATGATAGTAGGTTTAGCAATGATTTATTAAATATGACACCAAAACACAAGCAATATAAGCAGAAGTAGACTAGTGGGATTACATTAAACCAAAGACCTCTGCACAACAAAGGAAATAATCAAAAGTGAAAAAAGCAACCTAAAGAATAGGAGAAATATATATATATATGCAAACCATATATCTGCTATGTTATCAATATGCAAATATATATAGGGAACTCATACAACTCAAAGCAAAAATAAACACTTTACAACGGGCAAAGGATTTAAATAGACATCTCTACAAAGAAGATATACAAATAGTCAACAGGCTTTGATCAGGGAAATTAAAATCAAAACTACAGTGAGATATCACCTCACACCTGTTAGGATGGTTTTTATGAAAAAACAATAGGTAACAAGTGCTAGCAAGGATGTAGAGAAATTTGAACTCTTGCTAGTCTGGATGGAAATATAAAATGGTGCAGCTGCTATGGAAATCAAGAGAACATCCCTCAGAAAATTAAAAATACAAGAGCCCCCTGGTGAAATGGTGGTTGGGTTCACTGCCTCAAGCGGAGCACAACAAACATGCATCCCAGGTACCTGGGTTCATCCTGGGTCTGTGGGGCAACAACCAGATGATAAGCGATTAAATAAAAATGCTTCTTCCTCCTCTCTCTTCCTGCCTGTTGCATACTCACCTTCATTCCTGCCTGTAACTTTGCTTAAAAAGAAAAAGAAAAAGAAAGTTAAAACTAGCAATTACCATATGATTCAATAATCCTAGTTCTGGGTATATACTCAAAATATTTGAAATCAGGATCTTGAAGAAATCTTCAAATTTCCATGTTCACTGCATTATTAATCACAATCACCAAGGTTTAAACAACCTATCCTTCAGATGAATGGATAAAGAAGAGTGACATATACATACTACTGGGATATTATTCAGCCTCATTGAAAAAAGGAATAGTGCCATTTGGGACAACACTGATGAATCTGGAGGATTTTATGCTAAGTGAAATAAGCCAGTCACAGAAGCAAAAACACTGCACGATTTTATTGACATCAAGCATCTAAAACAGTCACACTCAGAAATAGAGTAAAAGGACCACCCAGGGCTGCGGGTGGGCAGAGGGTGGCACGTGGGGAGTTCCGTTCAGCAGGTGTATGGTTTCGGTTACATGAGAGCAGCAGAAGCTAGTACAGCTCTGTGTCTGTAGTCAATGACACTCTATGGGCAGGTGAAAATGTGTAAAGGTGGCGGATCTCAAGTTAAGTGTTCATATCACAATAAAATAAATAAAAATGGCTTTGAATTCTCAAAAAGTTTTGCTCAAACAAGTCTAACCTATGATACAACTCAAGTGGTAGCACAAATGTAAAAGTCTCCTTTAACTGTGTTTTTACCAACTACCTAAAATTAACATTGCAAAGAAAATCAGCGATGGAAAAGCCTTGGCCAGTGCTTGGTGCACACTCAATAGTGATTATCTGTCCCGTGCAACATCTTCAGAGATGTGTGCCTCTAGCTTCGACAATATGGTTGCTTAATATGTCCAGTTTTTTGCTATTGCCCTCAGAGGTGTAGTTTCAACTCAGGTAACTGTAGAGAAAGTTTCCAGGTCTTAATTAGATCACCTTCTGACAACACAGAAACTAGCGAAGTTTCTCTTTCTAAAATGGCACCCTTCCTCTTCCAATTAGTGCTGGGTCACACGCTAGATGTGCAATTCAATTTTCTAAAAAAAAAAAAAAAAAACCCAAACAAACTAAAAAACACAGTAAAAAATTATACAAAAAGCTTTTTGGACAGTGAATATACACTATCCAAAAAGCAATGTAGTTAAATAGTAAATTGTTTTTTGTTTTTATTGAAGTAACTTCAATTTACAAAACAAAGTAAATTTAGAGGTGCAGGCTCATTGGTCATCAAAAATATAACACACCAGCCTACCACCAAATTACCAAAAGTCCTCCACCACTGCCCATTGGACCCCCCCACACCCTTCACTCCCACCCCCTTCCCCTCTGGTAACCTCAGTTCTGCTGTCAATGTTTAAGGGTGAGTTTTTGTTTTGTCTGTCTGTTTCCTTTGTTTCTTTAGATTCCACATTGAGTGAGATCATCTGGTATCTTTCTCTTTCTGACTTGTATCACTTGGTATAATCCCCTCCAGGTTCATTCATGTTCTGGAAAATGGCAGGAGTTCATCTTTTAGGCAGCTGAGTAGTATTCAACTGTGTATATGTACCACATCTTCTTTATCCATTCATCCCATGATGAACACTTTCATTGCTTCCATTTCTTGGCTATTGTAAATGATACTGCAATAAACACGTGGGTGCATATCTCTTCAGATTAGTGTTTCTGTGGGTTTTTTTGGTAAATAATCGGAAGTAGGATAACAGGATCATACAGAATTTCCATTCTCAATATTTCGAGGCCTCTCCACACCACTTTCCATACCAAGTTGCATTTTATAACGAGTGATCACAAGTGAATAGTTGCTCCTCTGTCCCACCTTTTCTCCTTTGCCAAACCACTGCTAATGATTCTCTGCTACAGAGCCCTGCCTCACTGTCCACTCTCTTCCTGGTCCCTGTCATTTCCTGCATGGATTAAAAATTCATTTTAGAAAGTCAAGAAGTGAAAGACCCCTCCACCCCGCCACCCCACCCTGGCAGCTGCCCCCAAGTAAGACTTTGACTCTGATCTTTTCAAAGGGAAAGTTCCCAAACCAGAGACTAAGATGGTCTCACTGGCTGTTCCATGGGGTCCAGTAACTCCTGTATAAGCATCCACACCTTAAATTAACCAACAACCCTTACTGTGATCCATGAAAAGGCAAGTCAATCTACAAGTTTAACATTTACACTTGTGCCAACTACAATTTTAAGAAACATCTGGAAAACTGAAAATACTAAGCAACTTCGTAGCAGGGTTAACTTCCAAATGAAAACCAAAAGCACTTCCCAAGAGAACAAATGTTTAAAAAATACTCTCCTCAGAGTCAAATGTCCAATTTCACCACCCACCTTGGAACATTAAACTTTCAATGTGGGAATTAAGTAAAAATCTCATGAATTGCTGCCAATTGCAAGTATTTCCTTTTCTAAGGTCATTTGAGACACCTGTCAAGAGATGGTGGCCTCGGGGCCAAAGCAGTTTTTTTGTTTTTTTTTTTTTTACAAGCTGCCCACCAGTCTCCAATGATCATTACGATGAAGACAGGCTTCTATGACACCCTTTGGAAAACCTTAAAAGGCTGCTGATACTGAAGAAATACTTTCACCAGTGCATCTGCGCTTAAAGGGTGAACCAAATGATAACGGTTAGAGTCAGGCTCAGTGTGCGTCAAGCTCCTGATGCGCTTCCCTCACAGCAGCCCTTTTGCCCACCCATGCGAAATTAAATTCAAGAAAAGACTCACACCTCCAAAACCTGGGGTTCTCCTGGTTCCCGTCACACTTTACTCACGCCAGAAATGCTGAATCATGACGCCTAGGTTGTAAAAGAAAAACTATCTCGGCTGGGACGCCAGCCTCCCCAGGGGAGAGCCCAAGCTGCTGTCTTCATTTCTTTGCACCTTTGAAAGTCTTAAATCCGGAGCCCTTTGGGCAGACTGTCGAGGAGGGAGGCAGCCGCAGGTGCAGGTGAAGGGGGGAGCCCATCTCGCTCCCCAGCTCCTCGCAACCCACGGGGCCCAGACAGCTCCCGCCCTGGCGACCCTACTGGACGGATACCCTCCCCCTCCACAAAGCGGCCAGAGAGCCCCCAGGAATCCCAACTTGGAAGCTTAGCCACCGCCGTCACTCTTCGGAGCCCGGGAGCCTGCACTGGTGGTACGGGGCCACCCCCCCCCCCCGCCAAGCCCCTAAAGGATGGGGGCGCGCCGGATGATCCACCAGCTCCCTCCCAGCCCTGACCCTAGGGAGAGCCCAGGGGAAGCGCACACTCTGGAGAAACTAGAGCCCAACTCCCCAACCCTCTTTTCCTAAGCCGCCCAGGGTGGGCTGGGAAGCGGGACCTGGACTGGGGGACAGAGTTGCGCTGACTGGCCAAGAGGAGGAGGCGTGGAGGGAACAGGCACGCAGGAGAGTAAAGCCCCCGGCCGGTCCCGCAACTTCTCCCCTCCCGCACAGAGGTCGAGCTGAAAAGCCGGCGGCTGCAGCGCTGGTAAGCACTCACTGGAAGGTGAGGACGCAGAGCGGCCGGTAGGACTTGTGGCTGGTGTTCTCGGCCATGCCCTGGCCCCAGAAGTCGTTGGAAAAGATGCCCCAGTGCAGCGGGGCCCCGGGACGCACATCGGGGTTGTTCACGATGGCCCAGACGTCGTCGTGCACGAACTCGCCCTGCAGCGAGCGGCCGTAGCACAGGCAGCTCGCCCCGGCCAGCAGCGCCGCGGCTCCGGCCCGCGACAGTCCGCAGCCCCACCACCAGGAGGGCGCGCGGTCTCCGCCGCCGCCTTGTGCACAGCGAGTCAGCACCATCGCGTCGCCGCCGCGCTGACCGCTCCCGGACGTCTGGCATCGTCCCCGGCCGGGGCCCCGGCGGCAGTGCACGGCAGCTGCCCCGAGGGGGGCTCAGTCATGGTGCGGCGGCCCCTGGACCTGCCACTCACGCCGGGCGCTCCGCCGGCGCTGTGCCGCGGAGTTGGCCCCGCGGCAAATAAACAGCGGCGCCCCCGCCTCCCCGCCATAGCCAACCCCCTCCGCCCCACTGCGCATGCCCGCGTCCCCCCCCCCCCCCCCCCCCCCCCCCCCCCCCCCCCCCCCCCCCCCCCCCCCCCCCCCCCCCCCCCCCCCCCCCCGCCCCGCAATCCCGGGACTGGGCCGCCCCTCGCACCCGCACCCGCACCCGCCACTGCCCCGGTCGCTGCTTCGCTCTGCCCGCGCCACTCCGCAGCAGAGAGATGGGCGGGTGCGGGGGGATGCGACGCCGTGCTGCGCAGAAAGGCGGGTGGAGGTCCTGCCCGTGCTTCCCGCGAGGCGGACGATACCCGCGCCCTGAACTGGGCTGGAAGGCCACACCTGGCGGGCACCTACGGCCCGAGGCCCGGGCGGCTGAGCGGGTCGAAGTCTGAGACCCCACCCAGGAAAACGGTGGCGGCGCCCCGGAGCGCCCGTAAGCCCCGGGCTTCTCGGCACCCTGACGACTGCAGCCTGCGGGGAAACGCTCCCCGGCCGGCTCCGCGCTGGCGTCCGCGCCCCTCCCAAGCCCTGTCTCCACCGGCTGCACCAGGCGGTGGCACCTCCTGGGGAGGAGCCTCCTGAAAGGAACCCCTGGAGCCAAGGCCTGGGAGTCGCGGAGTCTGTCCGGTGTGCTAAGGCGACCCCAAGGTTTCGTTCCCGCTCCGGGCTCCGCGCTGTCGACCGTCCCAGGTTCGGGGTTGGGTTTGGGACTAAACAGACTTCTGAAACATCTCTCATTTTATTTTTTTACAGAACTCTTAAAACAATCTGGCTGCTGCTAAGCAAATTGCTTTTACTTCCATCTAAATGGATCGCTTGGGTATGATTATCATTTCCTGAGATGTGGGTGTGTTTGAACAGTTCCTGCTACGTCAATATGATTTTTTTTTTTTTTAATTAAAGCTGCGTTAAAGTCCTGGCGTCCCTCCTCATCTTCTGGTCTTTTGAAAGTTTTTCTTTTCTAAATACTAATTATAATATATAAATATATCAGGTATCAAGGAGTACAGATTACTACAATTTCTCCAGGTTTGAAAAATGTTAACTCAGGCCCCCTGTAAATTTCCATTGCTGTGGATTTATTGGGCTTTCCTGGAATTTGACACATCCAGAGAGAAAACTCTAAAATACAAAATTCACCATTTTATTCCTCTTCTTCCAAACTCAAGGTTCGTTGACTACAAATACAGTAAAGTAAAAGGCAGAACTCGTTCTTATACTTAGTAACTTTTGAATTTCTTTAATACACTAATTTTTAGTTTAATTTTTTACTAAGATATTTTTTAAAAATTTAGTGAATTTAGACAAGCATATTCCAATTCAGGATGCATGTCATACATTTCCCTTTGTCTTTTGGTGACTTAAAAATTAATAAGAAAGAAAACTAAAAATCCAGAGCATGGATATTTTCATCCTTGCATCAAAACTTCTTGACCCTTGGTAGCTTTAATATCCAGTCCCCCACTCTTACCTGTGTCTACCATCTCCCCATAGAACACAATGCAGCCTCTTCTTTGCCTGCCTTTCTACTATGTAGTATGAATACTTCATGCTACATTGTGCTAAGTACTGGGCTGGCAGACCAAAGTTGCTCTGTGTGTGTGTGTGTGTGTGTGTGTGTGTGTGTGTGTGTGTGTGTTTAAAACCATAAAAGTATAACTCTCTAAGTTAACAACCGCCTTAAGATATGAAATTGTTCTTGCTGAAATGTTGGTAAGTATAATAGGTCAATGTATCAATCCTTACCTCATTAATACAGGCTTCCTAGAGACAATGGCTTAATCCCAAAGAGACACAATAATAATAGATGTTTAATGAATGACTGTCCTGCCTCAAATCATACTGGTAGGAAGCACAACCTTGCTACTCCCTTCTTACCTGATTTCCTTTTTTTTAGATCAAAATAGCAATATTCCAATCAAATTTTATGTTACAGAGTATATCATTTCAGATCCTCCAAAACAGACACCACTATGGATTTTAAAGTGTGAGTAGAAGACATGCTGACGGTTCCTCAAAAAAGTTTAAAACAGCTTAACCAAACAATTCCACTTCTGGGTATTTATCAAAAAAATACAAAAACACTAACTTGAACAGGTATTTGTGTGTTCATTACAGCACTACAGTAGCCAAGAACTGAGAACAAACTTCGTGCCTATAGATGAATGGCTGAATAAAGATGTGGTGTTGACCATCAAGGGAAACAAAAAGAAAAAACAACTGGGACTACATCAAACTAAGAAGGAGCTTCTTCACAACAAAAGAAAACATCACCAAAACCAAAAGGAAACCCCTACTAACTTGGACAAGATACTTGCATGCGATTTTTCCAACAAAGACAATATCTAAAATATACAAAGAACTCATAAAACTCAAAAACAGAAGAACAGGCAATCAAATCAAAAAACGGGAAGAGGAATTGGAGAGACACTTTTCTGAAGAGGATACACAGATGGCCAACAGGCACATGAAATTATGGTCCTGCTCATGGGCTATCAGGGAAATACAAATTAAAACAACAATGAGGTATCTCCTTACACCGAAAGACTGGCTATTATCCAGAAATCTGGAAACAACAAATGCTGGCGAGGATGTGGAAAAAAGGGAACACTTTTGCACTATTGGTGAGAACGCAAATTGGTGCAACCTCTATGTAAAACAGTGTGGAGATTCCTCAAAAAACTGAAGATGGAAATCCCGTATGATCCTGTCATTCCATTTTTGGGCATCTACCAAAAAGGTACAAGAGCACCCACCTGCAGAGATGTATGCATCCCCATGTTTACTGCAGCCCTGTTTATAATAGCTAAGAACTGGAAATTACCTAAGTGCCAATGTCAGATGAATGGATAAAGAAGATGTGGTACATATACACAATGGAATACTACACAGTCCTTAGAAGAGATGAAACCTTGTCATGTGAATCAACATGGATGGGACAGGAGAGAATTATGCTAAGTGAAACAAATCAAAAGAAGAGAGAGATACCAGATGACCTCACTCATAGGTAGAATGTGAATAGACAAAGGAACAGATGAAACATAACCAACCCTGAAACATTTGCAAGAGACCTGAGGTGACCAAAAGGGCGGGGGCAAGTGGTGGTGGAGCCCACTGTACAGTGGGGAGGGACATTTGGTGGTTAATAATTACAATAAAAAATAAAAGATGTGTTGCGCACACCCTTGTGGCCCAGGTGGCTGAGACGGGCTGGGGTGTGTGGGGTGTGGACCAGGTGGAGCCCAAGGACAAGGGTTCACAGGCCCATTGGAGAGGGCGGGGAGATCAAAATAATTGTTTTTAAATGCTCCTTCCTCTCTTAAAAAAATGCATATACAAACAATGGAATACTATGCAACTATAAGATGAAACCTTATCCTCTGTGGACTCTGCAAAGTAAGTCAGGAGAAAGAATACCTTATGATTTCACTCATGTGGAACATTAAAAAAGCAAAGCACACAGGCATGCACCAGTGGCTTAATAGTTAAGTCTGCCGGACGCAGTCCAAATACATCCCAAGGACCCAGGTTCACATCCCAGGGGGAGTGGGGCAGGGGTGGGGGGTTGTTGGGAGAAGGGGACAACCAAGATGAACAACTATTTAAAATAAAATTCTTCCTCCTCTCTTCTTGCCTGCCTGTTTCTGCTTGCCTTCATTCCTGTCTGCACCTTTCCTTTAAAAACAAACAAAAACCTCGAGCTCCTTAGAGTGATACAGAATGGTAATTATCAGAGGGGAAGAGAGAAGGGAGTCAACTGATTGGTGGTGGGTGGCACCTGGACACTTGACAGTGGGTGGTGGGTGGCATATACTGTCATTGAAGTGTGAAACAGTCCATCTGAAACTTAGAGAGTGTTGTAAAGCAACATTACTTCAATGAACAATAGAAGAAAAAACAAAACAGTATCTGAGCGCTCCATGACAATGGAGAAAGTAAGGAGACCAGAGCTGGGACTCAAAAAGACAATAGACGGGAGCAGCCCAGGGGTATGAGTTCAGGCTTCTGAGCAGTTTCATGAAGCTTTCCTCTGGGTTATGTGGGCTCCATTCTGTTTCAATCCGATGATGAATTTGGGATTTTTTTACTTTAAAGGAGTGAGGTGCCTCAAGTCCATTCAAGGACAGACCAATAAGTAGGTGCTTTTTGAGAACTAATGAGTTCCTTTGCAGTCCAACTATGTCCTCGGTGCTGTAGGAGAACTATGAAAGCATTGAAGTCAGGAGAATTTCCACTGCTAGCCAGGGCGTCATGCCCACTGCTCCTCTCGAGGTGTAAGACACTCATCATGGCTAATAAAGGGGCCCAATAGGAAATTAGATTTAAGTCTTGCTACCTAGTCTCTGATTATTTTTAAAGGATTTATAATTAGAACAAAACTACCTCAGAAGACACCTTTGACCACTCAGAGCAATTTAAAACATAAATTATAACAAAAGTGCCTCTCTGAGGCACATACAGATGAAGCTGCTCATGAAATGGACAATATTCCTGAAAGAAATGAGGACACAACTGAAAATAAATCAAGTGCAGTAGGTCTCTTAATAAAACAAATTTCAAATCATGTTCAGTTTCATCCTAATACACTCTGTTCAGGTGGATGCTATATAATGTAATGAATAAAATGTTACAAAGGCAAAAAATCAGACAAAAAGCTGATAACATAAGTTACATTGAAAGTGTATTTTGTTGTCTAGTTAGTTTTACCTGTTGAAGAAAATACCAAAAAGTAGAGAAAAGAAAATTAAAATATACCCACCCTACCACCTGAAGAGACACAACATACCCTCTGAGAAGCTGGTCCAGCACCAGCTGGATGGAAGTTCAAGTATGGACACTCAGGGGTACCAAGTGGACTGAAGAATGGCTGCACCCAGATTTAGACCCAGAATGAGGGTATCAATGCCAGGAGAGACTTCTCCTGGTCAACTTCTCCTTACATCCCCAGAGCCGCCTTCTGTAGCATCTGCACAGAAGTAAAATTAAATAATATCAAAAGTTATGTATGATCTTGCAATTTCTAGCTCTGAGGTAGTTAACTGTCATCAGACCAGAATAAGATCAAAGCATACACACATACATTGCAATAAAGCATCTCAAGTGCTCATTAGACAACTTTGAAGAGTTTAGAATCTCTGGTGTTGAAAACTGTTGCCAAATGACAAAGCAAACAGCCAGTCTTTGAACTAAGAATTACAGATGATATAGCAGAAGTGTCTCCAGACTACAATTTTCACTACATGCATTTTATTTTATATTTCAATTATTTGCAAATCATAGAGCTACTTTTAGTTTCCACAATTTACAGGCAATGTCAGAAGAAGTACTAAAATGCCTTTGTATAAGTTTACATTTAAAATTAAAGTTCAGACTAACATCAAACTGACTTGTATAAAGACATATATATATATATATATATATATATATATATATATGAAAAGTATTCCATCTGAATCATCAGCACTAGAAGGGACTTACTTTTGAAATATTTTATCAGAAGGTTATCCCAAAGTTGTCACCGCCTATACAGTAGTGGACAGCTCGAGTAACAGTTGGATCAACACAAAGATATATTTTAAATGTAAAGAGTATCAAAAAGGAGTCCTGATTCACAGCATTTGTGGAATTTCAGGAGGTAAATATTCTTCCCATGGTTGATTCATAACTACCAGGGTGACGTCAGTGAACACATACACGAGACGAGATGTACACAGCTTATCACTCCACAGTATTGTCACCATACACACACAGTAGGCGAAAGTAAGATCGGATGCACATTAATAATATAGTAACCTAATTAGAAAATGATGAGCTTGAGCATGTGTTATCTCTGTTTTTAATCTAATTTGTGTGTTTACAGAAGCTAGTAATTTTATAATGACTGTGCTTAACAAACAGCTTACAAAATTCCTAAAAATGTCACCATTAGTTTTGTGAGGTGCTATGAACTGACGCCAGAGCACTATCAGATGAAGTGGATTGATTCCTATTATAATTCTGAATTTGCAATATTCCATAATTTCTTAACCTCAAATTTCCTTAATATTAATTTTCTGCTTTTAAATTTCATTTAATATGAATTTTTTCTTTTAAAAAAGTGAATAAAAGTGTACCCTGGTAAAGTAGCAGTTGGGACAGCCACCTCTGGCAGAGAACAGTCCACACACATCCCAAGTACCTGGATTCACTTCCCAGGTCTGGGGACAAAGATCAATGTAAATAACTAAATAAAATAAAATGCTAAAAAAAGGCTTAAGAAAGTGTATAACTACCTCCAAGAATAATGGAAGAAGAAACATGCACTCCCAAGAACTGTAATATTAAACTCTCTTCTTCCCTCATTTAAAATCCTCAGGAAAGCCTACAAAAATAAAACAAAATGGAAGGGAGGGAGGTAAGGAGAAAAGAAGGAAGGAGGGGAAAGGAGAGAGGGAGGGAGGGAGGGAAGGAAGGAGAAAAGAAGGAAAGGAAACTATAAAACCACTGCATAAAAGTTGCTAGGGCGTTAGCTCAGGAATTCAAGGGCAACTGTCAGTTTCTAGATGATGAGGCTCAAAATTAATGACTGAGAAGAGAACAAATAATGAGAAAAATCTTTAATTTTGGTTCATCTATATAATATTTATTGCAGTCATCACTATTAGGTGCTTTACATTCTATGCTGTACCATAAAACTTTAATGTGTTTAATTTAATGCGTCACTTTTATTTATGCTTTACTGAGTTAGAAAAATTATTTTGCCAAGTAATTCCTCATCTCGCAGATGGTCCTAAGGTCCCCTCGCTCTCCCTCCCTCCCTCTTCTGTAGGTCTGGGGACAGTGAAAATGAGTGGGCTCAGGGGACAAGGGCCTCATCACATGCCTGCTGTTTTCCAAGGATGCTGCTTGTATCCTATGTGATTAAAGAAGTGGGGGAACTTACCATGCCAAGAATTAAAGATTTTATCTGGAGAAAAACAATTTCCCATCTTTTCTCACTGTGTAGCTCAGCCTGATTTCTTGGCCTGTTTTTCCATGTGAGTTTATACAGAGGGAGTCTTTTTAGGTCCCACTGCAGTTTAAAATATATGAAAAATGTATTTGAAGTTTTATTTTGGGCCAGGTTTCTCTGGACGAGACAGCCAAGGGTTTATAGCTGTGGTGGTTGCTTGTTTGTTGTTGTTGCTTTAATAGATGTTTTGAAGGAGTATTACATTTTAACATTAACTTATTTTGAGGTATACATGATAGCAACTTACTACACTATTTACCTTTTCTTTTCTTCACTTTACAATCAATCCCCTTTACCCCATTACCCTCCTACCCTCCCCCATCTCTTTGGTACCCTTTCATTTGCCCCCCCCCCCACACACCCCTGCTACT